>JAIUND010000566.1:0-63562 GCA_034699125.1 Gisinianus flammeolus
AATAAAATTATTTTCCTTCTAGTATTCCTGTGTTTGAAATGAAAATTATTGATACGATTCACGCTAACACATGGGTAATTATACGAAAGTAAGTGTAATTATTATGAAAAAAAAGGATGGACAGTTTGTTACCTCATTCATTTTTGTGTATAAATGTGTACACATCATATGTATACTTGACTCTTAAAATTGATACACGTGTTCCTCATCCTTCCCTTCACGTACAATGTAAATTTATCGTCACATTTTTTGGGGATAAATAAAATTCTTCTGTTTGTACATTTAAATGAAAATGAAAATTTGACAAAACACACGAATTACGTAAAGACCAAATGTGAGCACACAAAAGCTTTTGAATCTTTTTTTCGTTTACGTCTGCGATTACTTCCAACTAGGCTAATTACTAAAGGCTGTACTTGATAATAGGTATTTATACGAGATTTATTTTTCATGCTAAAAAATAAGTTGGATGTGTGAGTGTGTGTAATAGAATTATGATAGGAGTAGGAGTACGAGTTGAGTACAGAGTAAACGGGAAATGGAATCACTAATCATCTTTTGTCAATAAAAGCAAAAGCAAATATACAAGATAATTTGCCAATAGTATTTGTATTTATATTATCGAATTATGATTGCTCAATCCTCAAAATTCATTATTTGATTTTGATTGACCTGTCTCTCCGGATCACGTTTCAATCGTTTCATATACTTCATATATATGACGCTCAGGCTAACTTTTATTTCTTTTCCTTTGCCTTTTGTTCATGTAACAGTCTGTTTGCACAGTCGTTTCATATGTTGCATATCTAAATACTAACAATAAATACACACTGTGGAATTATGGATTCAAGTGGATGAGCGCTTGTGAAAGATTCTTAATAGTATCATTTATAAATTATGGGCCAAAGATGAAGATATTCATTATTTTTAATTATTATGTAGTATATCATTACATAAGCTTCCTATGCAAGTGGAAACACGGTAAATGTATGCATAGAAATATTCAAAAATATATTAAAAACTTCAATTGCGATGAAAAGACATGAATGGAATCATCTGAATGAAAAATAATGAAATGCCTCGTCACTTCGTTTTACTTTCCTTTTAATTGTTGTAATTTAAAGTTATTAATTTGTAATGTCAGCCATTTCGAGAGCGGATGCTCTAATTATCATGATACTTCTACAAAGTGCTGACTATCATTTAACTTTTGTCAATACACACAAATCTCGGACTTTACTTATGAAGCAAAATCTACACAAATTATACAGTATTATGTTTTTAGAACTTTACATTTTCTATGCTTACAGCATAGGAAATGCAAAGTTCTAAAAGAATAATACTGTACAAATCATATTAGAGAGCAAAGTGGAAAATTCTCAGCTTGCCGTTCTACAAAATTAAATGGCAGTAATTCATGCCAACTAATCAGAAACTTTTCAAATATTAATTTCAAAGAAGGACTCTTATTCCTCCTTTGCTTTGTTTTTCAAAAAAATGCGTGTTTGACAGTTTTTCGGTTGCAATGTATTTCAAAATCGCTCCTCTCAACATTTCCTATCCTGTGAGGTTCAATTTCTAGATTTCAGTCCCTTTTGCCGTATATCTGAGTATTTAATTATAATATTTTTGAGTAGTCTTTTGGATAGTTTTATAAATTAAAGTTTTCATGTTTTGAACATTTATTTGTTATCGACAATACGCTAATATTTTCAAAGGAGCTTATATGTACAGGATGTTTTCCTTGTTTCATAAAGTACATCAGCATGAAATTAGCACTGTACTTATTTTCTCTAGTATTTTAATAAGTTGCCGTGCTCAGTACGCTGCCATTACTCGATATCCAACTGCACTTAATTATTGGACGACTGCCGAAGTGAATTTTGTGGAGAAGCTCCAAGAACTTCGTGACTATAAACGAGATTCGACGAGTCCTCTGAATCAAACACAGAATGAAATCGAAGGAGCGAT
The DNA here is from genome assembly GCA_034699125.1 of Gisinianus flammeolus. Lineage (NCBI taxonomy): Eukaryota > Metazoa > Arthropoda > Collembola > Symphypleona > Katiannidae > Gisinianus > Gisinianus flammeolus. Next base: position 1,972 of record JAIUND010000566.1, read on the forward strand.
TGTCAAATTACTTGAACACGAATTGGGAACGTAAAATAACTAAAATAAGTTTTTTCTAAAAAAACGGATTTTGATTTTGGAAAAAAAATGTTGAAAAACTAATTTGCTCATTAATTGAATTTCCTCCTCACAGTTACCTGAATGACTACCACGACAGTTTTGGGGGGCTACAAAGATTTCAGGATGCCATCCCTAAGGACAAAATTAAGGCAATAACGTCGAATCCCATTGCAGCTTACCGGTTAATGAGAAGACTCGTTCATATTTTACCGGATGTTCTTGATCGAATTGCAAATGTTCATGGTAATCGATTAGTTATGATGTGATTGTGTATTCAATTACTCTGGGAATACTTAAATATCTCTCCCCCCTCTCTCTCTCTCTCTTTTGGAAAGAGTTTGATAATAAATGTTAAATGTGTGGTGAATTGAAATGTCGTATACTATAGGATTTTTTGGTTCGCAAGAATTTGTGCAGTTTTTCCCGAGCCGGAAAATAAATTGGCCCAAGACAGAGGACATTCATGATGCGATGGTTGGAATTCTTCGAGTAAATCACGTCTACAACATGAACTTAGCTTTGGTAAAGAAATTCTAATAAAAACTTGGAATCCAAAATTGAAATTAGGGAAATTAGAGAAGATATTTAATTTTAAAGTATTGTGGTCACCTTATTCACTCTAATATAAACAGTTTTCGCAAGGAAATGTTTCTGGGGTTGAGACTGGTGCGAAACTCCACGGAATTCATTGCTACGAAATCGGACTGCATGCCTTTTCACTAAATTTCCATCAGTTGACTATCGAATGGTTGGAACTCGCCCTGGTCAAAACAAAAGTGGACGGAACTATCGATCAACCCCTTGTGAAATCCGCTTTGAATACAGCCATAAATCGCGTAATACCCAAGTTCATTTCTTTTTACTACTTATATTGTCTTATATATGACTTTGTTTTGTTGTGATTCGGGGAATTCCTAATCCGGTGATTTATTCTATTGAGAGTAGCATGATGCCTGGTTTGACAATCGTTGGGTGCGAGATCCACATTTTTTCAATCAAAAATTGATTCCAATCTTGAACGATCGAAGAATCCGCCGGAAACAAAGAGAAGTTCTTGCCGAAACATTCAAAGGACGAAAAGAATGGGATTACAATGACATCAACTTTCGGGAATTGTGCGCACTGGGTAGCTTTCAGGTTAATAAATGATTACAAATACCACCTATATATTTTACTATGTACCTTTTACTTCGATTTCAACATTGAATATTTTTAATAGTCTGAAGCCGTAAAATCCAAACTTTTCTGTTGGTACGAGAGAAAAAATCATGAGGTTTTGCTCATTGGTCCATTAAAGATGGAAATGTTGTCAATGGATCCGGATGTGCTTCAAGTTTACGATTTACTCGACGACAAAAAGATTACTCGGATTCAAGAGTTGGCTCAGCCGAAAATGCATTTGTCTAAAGTGGTTGATAATAATGTACCGGGAGGAACGACTTACTCGAGTGTTAGGACCAGCGTGGGTTCTTGGCTTTCGGAATCATCTGATCCGATTTTACGTCCAATCCCGTACACGATCGAATACGCCACTGGACTCAAAGTCGTTCCAGAAAGTTCGTCCGAAATGTTGCAAGTAGCATCCTACACTTTTTCTGGGCACTACGACGTTCATCTGGATGCCGTACGGAATACATTTTTGGTTTTATTTTGATATTCAATTTAAAATCTATTGTACAGAAATAAAGTGTTAAACTTAATTAATCTTGTAGCTAATGACGGAAGCTCAATACGGGACGGAAAAGGGGGACAGGTTAGCCTTTTCGAATTCACTATACAGTTAAAACTTGAATAGATGTATTTATTAAATTTGATTTGTAATTTCCACAGAATAGCCACCTTCATGTTTTATCTGAATGACGTAGAGCTTGGAGGCAGAACGGCTTTTCCACAAGCACAAGGTACATTTTTGTCATTTCCTCCTCGATCGACGAGTCCTTTCAATATAATATATTCATATTATGCATTTAGACAAAAAGAATCTGAATCGAATTTGGAATACTGCAAAGTGAGTACAGACATTTTCGTTATTTTATATGCAGTCGCGGCGAATCCCATAAAGGGATCTGCGGTGTTCTGGTATGATCTCTTCAAAGGAGGCACTGCAGGTAATTTCAACAAGTTTCGTTGAAGCATATAATCTCACTGTCAAATCTAAATTACAATAAATTTTTCTGACTAAATTAGATGATTACACGTACCATGGAGCTTGTCCAGTGATTCTCGGCCAAAAATGGGGTAGAAAACACCACACATGAAGACATTCTTATTCTTACCTTTCTTTTTTATTTCCATTACATTAATTTGGGACCTGTGTGGAGACGATAAAAGTCGATTCTCATTCATGATCTCATCGTGAAGTATACCATTGTTTGAGTCCTTGTCTTTGATTATAAATTTTTCAGTGTCCAACAAGTGGATTCGGACGCTTGATCAGTTTTTCACACATCCTTGCTCACTGAAACCTATCGAAAGATATCGAGTTTCTGCGAATGGTATTGTTCCTGAGTTGCACATTGAAATGAACTTTGAACTTCAAGAAATGAATGAAATCCAAGCTGAGTGCAAGGACAACACAAACTCAAGTATGACATAAAAAATGATCAGTTTTGTGCCACTCCAAAATTTTCAATTCAGCTTGAAAATAAATTCTCTCAAAACTAAATTTTATAAACCTATTATTTGCTTAATATGAATCCTTACACATACTTATTTATATGCAATAGGATTTTGGTTATGCTCAATGAATTAGGATAATAGAATATGGAGGCAATACGTATTTTTAGTATTTAATACAGATTTTGAGTTTACAAATAATAAAGGATTAGCCATTTGATGTTACGATTGCCCCTTTCATATTACATAACGTTATTTGTCGCTTTTTGTGGATAAGATTGCGAGAAGCAGAGCATAGCACATTAATATCATTATGATATTATTATATATTATACAATATGTATGTATAAGTTATATTTCATATAGGTAATATGATAATAATAATAATTATTTTTATAGGATTTACTCAAGTCGTGTTCATAGGATTTATAATTTTAAGGTTGACAAGAAAGACTTTGACTGTAGGTGAGACAGTTTTTTATCGTCTCTTTCGCATAGTTCAACACGTCATCGTCAGAGCATTTAAGAGAACTCAATAAATCTAAACCTCCTTCCTTCTCTAAGATGACAACGTATTTCTCTGGATAGACCCTTGTGAGATTGCACAACGCCCATGCCGCCCACAACTGACATTCCGTCGTATGTTCTACAATTAGCAGTCTCAAAATTGGCTCAAATGACCTGGAGCAAAAACAAAGTCTAGTTATTCTTCGTTCTAGAAAATTGTTAAAAACGCCATGTGGGAAAGTACATGAAATCAAAATGAATAGTAATTACCTGTAATTAATATTTCGATTAGAACTAACATCCCAACGCTTAATGTTCCTTCGAATGCTGGAAAGGACATCCTGCCTCCACGGAGAGTCTATTTTCCAAGCTTCTATTCCATCCGATAAAACATGAGCTAAAACTCCAGCTGCATTGTAACTAACCTAAAAAACAAAATCCAAGAATGGTATATTGCAAACTACATTTCAAATTACTATCGAATGTGAAACAAATTTAGAGGAAGAAAAATAGTTGAAGGCTATACATATATACAAAGACAAGAAAACAATGGTAATAATGTCCTCAAACAAACCTCAATGTTATCCTGAGTTGAGTCCAAAAGGTGATAGAAAACGCTTATGAATTCTGAAGTCATCAATTGTGGTCTCAATCTTTGTACCTCGGCCACATTCCCCAAGAGACCTAATGAAGTGAATGTCAAAAAGAGCATTGTAAATTAAATGGTGTAAACATTCATGAGGGTGCTGGCAATAAATGCTACAAAATACAGGACTTACCCATCATATTTCGTCTAAGCTCTGGCTTGCTCGGGAATGCGTTCAAACATTTCAAGAAAAGTTCCATTCCTCGTCTTGTTAAGAACCTCTCACAATTCTCTGGCCTTTCATCCGTCACCTAAAAGTTTTTTTAATGAATTATCATATTTGATTGACTTACTTTATAAATGTTTAAAAAAGTGTTTAGGTGTAATAATAGCAATAAGTAATTGGAATTACTACTAAAAGTAATAAAAATATGAAAAGGCTTACATTCCACATCGTAGACCATGCAATTTCCATGACGTCGTCACATTCTTGTTTGCCTAGTCGATCTTCAATAATATTCAACATTTTATTAATGGCTCCTAGATCACCTACTAGTTTTTTATGTGGTCCTTCTACTTGACAGGCAAGGGAATTCAATAGGTAAATAGCTATTCTCTCGACAAACTCTTCTAAATTTGCAGAACCCAAAATGTCCAAGAGTAAAGTGACAAGTTTTTCGTACTTGAATATCTATAATGGAAAATACGAAAGAGAAGACAAACCAATATCATCATTCATTTCATACTATGTATACATTTCATATCTATTTATACGATATTTCAAATATATTAAAAAACATTGTGTACTTACGACATCAAGGGGGATCTGAAAGTGGCAAATTGTGAGACAACCGTTCCTAAGCATTGTTGGATCGTGTTTATGAACTGAAAAAAATTCCAAAAAATGCATTGTAAATTGCCATTCATTCCAAAAGTAGGTATCTACTATATCTATATCTACAGGACATACCTTCCATGGCGTTGATTAAAGTGGAAAGTATAGCACGTTTCATAACAGGGTTGATCCTTGACTTGTCTTCATTTTTTACAATATAGAATAAACTGGCTGACCCGGAAATTTGGACATGCTTTTCTCCAATGTGCCTGGCCATAGCAGAGAGAATCAGCCTTAATGAAGTCTCAACTTGTGTTCCTAAAAATGACATGACATTATTGTTACTAAGCATGACTATTGCTGTAATGTTGAAATGTAAAATGAAATTATACCTTTCTCTCCTCGAAACAAGTGAAACAGGTCCTAATAAGAAATGAAACAATGAATATATATGTATAGATTTTTCAGCTATTCTTAGTAAATTCTAAAAATGTATGAAAATGACAATTATTATTAGTATGACTATAGGTAGTAGGTATTGACATTATTTGGCTTACATTCAAAACTTTTTCGAGAAGTTCATGTCTATCAATATATGCTTGACAGGCTGTAAGGATTTGTGTTTCATCTCTATCACCAGCAATACGTTTAGCTGGAATATCGGCTCTATGACTGGCGTCGTGATGAGTCCCATAAAGTCCTAAAAATTGAGACCAAGAAGAAATACGTACAAGAATTATTATTTGCATATGCGGCCATACACTTAATCGCGTTATTAAATTCCATTGGTAGGTCTACTAACCTAAAAATTCTAATGGGCAATGAATACGGGAATTCAAACCAGGAATGTCACATGCTTCATCGACTCTCATCTCCTGGACTCCTACATATCAACCAACCAATTACATTTTTTTAATTTTATTTATAGTGTGTCATTGTATTTTCAATTTTTTTATGCTTCTTTTTCTCTTGAAAATTCATCTTACCTCTCCCAGCGAGGTTCGTCCCTGAAATATCAAGGGATGTGAGTTTAGGAAGAGAAGTGACCAGAGTTGCCAAAATCTCATTTGGATTACGAAAAATTGAGTTGCTCTCGCTTGATTGAGAAATGTCAAGATGTCTATGTATATATAAAAAAAAACATGTGTAAGCAAGCATACAATATGAAAATATCATGACATAATTTGATGATAGCAATAAGAATACCTTAGTTGTTTCAGCTGTCCAAGGATTGTAAATGCATTTCCCTTTAGAGTACACTTTAAACGCAAAAAAAGGAACATATTAACTGCTACTTTTTGAACATGATTCAACAGATGAATTTGCACAGGAGTAATTATTTGCCTGTTTAACTTACATTATAAAGGCTGAGGTACGTGAGACATGTTGCTCTAGATAAAAAGTCGATGGATTCCATATCCACACAGCTGGACACATCCAAATATTGTATGTGGTCAATAAAATCTTTTGTTAAGAGTGACATGTAACATGTAGGATCTTGTTGCATTGACAATCCCCAAACTACAAGTTTTAGTAACTTTCGGGTCATCAGCAGTCGACTCAGCAACTCCTCCTTTTCATCTGTACAACAACGACAACACAGAATGTTTTAAACACCTGAATTTTGTAGAATGGCAATACAAATCATGTATGGTATGTGACTTGAAAAAAGATTCTCTTACCCTCTCTGGAGCTTGTAGCGTATACAAGGGTTTCCGGAAATATTTGAGTTGTGCTACCCACGGTGAGGAATTTGAGGTTGTCAGAATGACGATTGATTATATCAAGTGACCGAGGAGTTAGCTTGGTACAGTTGTGTATGTCGAGACTAACTGGCAAATGTCTGTAAATGATTAAATTTTTCCCACACACATTAAATAATTATTAAAGAAAGTCCATATATTATTCTCATATTCCCGTCATCTTACCTCATTATCTTTTCCAAGGAATCATCTGTTACAGTGGAATTCCGTAAATCCAGAGATTCGATCCGTGTACATTCCGTATCCTGCATAGTAAATGAAACATAAAAAGCATTAAGTATTAACATATGGTATGTACCATGCACAAGCACATCTACAAATAATTTAAAAAAAACGACTATGTGCATCTATGTATATGCATCACGTCATGCAGTGTCATTATTTTACGATTGTTGAATACGTCACAAACTTCCACCTATATTCAACAATTGATGAAACAACAGCAACAGCTGAACTTTTTACTATCAATCGATTAAGATTTTACTTAAGATTTTATTATGATCAGTCATATCATAAAATGTACCTATAACACATGATAATAAACTTCAGATTTCAGTTTGCATATCCGTCACTTTCTGCACTATAAAGTGTACATGAAAACTGTAATCTTTGTCATCCCAAATAATACCTACATAATTGACAGTTCGATTCAAGTGACATTTGATCCACAAGAAATTTTAAATACGCATGTTTGATTCACAAGGTCGTCATAATAATATTTACCGTAAATAATGGCAAAACTTCAGTTTCAAAATTTTCTTTATCTTTGTCCGCAAAGTCCAATAATCTGAAAGGATAACAATTAGAAATTTGATGCTTCATCAGAAAATGTCGTTCACATAAAACACAATCCATTCTCGCTATATGTTGTTGGATATAACAAAAAAATTCTTAATTTCATTTAATTTACTTTTCACAGATCTCCTTTGGTAGGAATATATTTTGTTTGAGCCTCACTGGATCCTTCTCTGCTATTGTTTTATCTGAATATAAAAATTCAAAATGATTAAAATAATAATACACTTAATTAAACATGTAAAAGATATGACTGAATTAGAATCCATATATATAGTTAAACTACTACATATAGGATCTACATATAGATAACTATATATTTACATATACTTGTAAAGAAAATAAAATTAAACCTCACTTAAATTGTCGATACAAAAACGGGTACAAATTTTTGTCAAGTTTGGCGATTGCAGGTCAAGGTTCAATGAAGTCATCTTTTCCACAATATTTTATCAACTTTCACTATATACTAAATTTTTTTTGTCTTACGATAAAATAATAGTTATTAGTAATAAATATGGAAATTTTATACGTTTTATATATATTTTTTTGTGCACTTTCACAATTTAATATTATTATTAATATTTTATATATGGATTATGGAGGATAGATTGAGGAGGGATTCATTATTCTTCATTTACAATTACTATGTGTATTATTTCTTATAGATTTGTATCTTGAATTGTCTTGAAACTTCTTTTGCTTTACATTATTTATTTTTTGCTTTCACAAAAATTTCAAATTGTCGCAAACTTATAGCAGACAAGTTATTACACCAGTTAAATAATAAACAATCTGTATGTACTCACATTTATAGTTAACTTGAATGTACTAATGTCGACTAACACACAGACCTATATAGACAGTTCAAGTTATAGTTTGGTAAATGACAACATTCATTCACTTTATATTCGATATAATAATACACGATACATTTGTTATTTTAACAACAATTACTTATATCTAATGGATGTAGTGATGTGTGTGTAGTAATGATACTTATAATCACCTAATCACATTTGTCTTCACTGCTGCAGTATATACTTTAATTGCAATTAAATATACAACGAAATTTCACTCGGATATCGAATTTTATTTTTCTTAAATCTTAATTTCATGACAGAATTTGATTTTTGCAACGAAGAAAAACCATAGAACGGAGAATATATTAGAATTATAGGTATAGAATTATAGGTATAGAACTATAGGTATAGAATTATAGGTATAGATCAGCTGAAAAATTCCATTTAAAAATGCATTTACCTTCAGTTTTCATTATTATTGAATGCACACACCAAGCAGTTATTTAACATATTTAATTTGTCACATTTATAAGAGTAATGAAATGTACCGATTCCCTCAAGAATAAATAGCATGAAATTGTGTGCGTGGGTAATCTTCTTTTATACAAACTTGCAGTTCAACCATTATTGAACTCGGATGAGTAAATATGCAAAATATCAAATTGATAAAATCCTCCTAATGCTTTTTTCGCTTTGCGAAAATTAACATCGATAAAAGTTTAATTGACATGACTTTTGACAATGTACGAGCCAGGAACATGATTAGAATTAATCAAGCACAGTACTATTTGTATGTAAAAGCTAAACATAATGCCAAAGTTGAAACATAATATAAATATGACATTGATATAGTTTTTTTATAGGCAAAAGCATAAGGTAAATAATTGGCAATTGTCAATTCTTAGGAGCAAAATGGCAATGGCATCATCCAATTCATCCATATAATAAAATTGTGAACATCACAAATTATAAGAATCATGTCTCATTTCTAGTATATATACAGAGAAATAACACAAACTTGGAAGTTTATTATTCTCCACAGCTCAGACTTCTGGAAAAATGAACTCGTGTCCAGCAGTAAGCAGTATATCAGATATACCTATACATCTTTCATCGCATTTAATTTGATTTCTCATTCAAGTTTTTAGAAATTAGTACTATACAGGGATTTTGAGAGAAATATTACGTAGATTAGTATAATCGTGTTCTATAATTATGTAATACTATAGTAATCTATCTGAGATTATAGCCTTATTACCTTCCGATTAGGATATCGGACAAAATAGCATTTAATTGCTCTATCCAAACGCACACGCGATTTCCATTCATAAGTACATTTAAAATTTAAATGTGTGCTTATACATATAATATATGGAATGAACAATTTAAGGTTACAATTCCAATTTGGCCTTGATCGATTTGCCTTTGACTCAAATTCCTGTATAATATTAAATATAATATTAAAGTTTCCAATCTATTGTAATTTTTGACTTTTGATTCCTCCTTTAATTCAATAGGATTCTCTCTCTCTGCTCCTTTCAATTCAATCTCCTTTTAACAGAATTTGCATTGGATTTTACGATTTTCAATTCGTAAATATAGTATTTGAACTTTTTTTCATGTTATTCCATTGATTCCTTACAGGGAATACCTCACTGTGGACAGTGTTTTTTTAATCATGGAGTCCCTCAAAACAAGTCTAGACTGACCGTCAGCACTTTTTAGAATAAAAGTGTTTGCATACAATAAATAAAGAGTTCTACATATTTAAATAGTGTGCTGACGAATAATTTGATTTAGAAAATGGGGGAAACCAACGAAACGACGAATCTGAGGAACAAAGAGAAAAGTGCAGGTGGCCAAGCTCCACAGAGACATCAGGAAATGGACATCAAATCCAAATATATAACGACATTTGTCATTTATTATTGCAATACCGCTTTGGTAAGTCCCATTATCCGAAATATTTCATTTTAAAAATATCTCTATTGCATAATTTACTTTCATAGAAATACATGTGGGAGGGATAATATTTTCTCTTGGAAATGATTTTATATAGGGAGCTTCAAATTTCTTAGCTTTAGCTCTACTGGATTTTAGAAACTTATTTGAGACGGATACTCAGACGATTTCCCTTGTGTTCACTATTTCCATTGCCTCCATGCTCATCAGCGCTACAATATGTAAATTTTTCAATCTCCACGTTTATTATCATTATATACATATGCTTGATACAATGAACATGGTATACCTATTTCTACCCAAATGAATTGTGGAATAGCTTTTTTAATGGACATTATTGTTTCCTCCTTATATATTTACTTTAGTCGGGATCATCTATAACTTGGTGAACCGTCACGCACTGATAACTTTTTTACTATTTGTTATGGCCATCGCATTGATTCTAATGCCACATAGTCCGTCCCTTACAGTTTTCTTTATTTTAAATGCCGTTACGGCAATTTGTGGAGGGGGTTGGATCACAGCCCAAGTGGTTTGGATCATTGAAATTTGGAAGGACGCCGCCGGGCCATATATTCAGGGACAGCATTTTTTTTTTGCTGTTGGGTGCATTATCCCTCCACTAATTTTTGCTCCATTCCTGTCCAGTAGAAATGATATGGAAATCAATGCTTACAACAATGATATGGATGGGAATGGGACTGAAGGAAGTAATTGGACAACTTTCTCTCCGACCGCTTTCGGAACAGAAATTCATTCTCTACCCAAAATAAAACAAGATGCAAATGATATCAAATCCCGAATAATGATTCCGTGTGCTATCATTGGATTGATCGTGGCCGTTGGAGCTTGTTTACAATTAATTATCCTGTGTTGTCTACGAAAACCCAATGCAAATCCATCATCGAATGGAGCTAATAGTACTCAAGAAATCTCACGATCAGCACAAGAAACCAATCATACAGATGATGAAAAAATGATGAATGTGGTGAACGGGTCAGAAAATTCTCAATTGAAGTATCCAAAAGCGGAAATTAAAATAAAACCTGAGGAAATCCGGGAGAATGTGGGGAAATTTAAAAAAATACTGATGATCATTCTCTCAGCCGCATTTGTCGGTGCTTTCCAATCAGTAGAGTCCAGTGAGTATATATACGTTATATATCTGCACCTTGTCAATTCATTACGAAAATCCAAGAAATTCTTATGCACTGATGATGATAAGTTTTGCTTATTTTATTTATATACAGCTGCAGGACAATTCCTCCCGATATTTTCCTACTATTCGGACGTTCATTTCTCAGAAGTGGAAGGAGCTCAGCTATTATTCTCATACACCATTGCATTTTTAATTGGGAGACTCGCCGGGATTTTCATTATCATCAAAGTCTCGCCTCAATTCATGCTCGTTGGGAATTTACTTTTTGCCATCGTGGGCAATACAATTCTACTGATTTGGGGCCATCAAATGGTCCGATTCATGTGGGCTGGCTGTATTATTCTGGGTTTTGGTTTTTCAACAGGCGTCCCCAGTGTGTTTGCTTTTGTTCAAAATCACTTGGAAATTACAAATATTGTTGGGTCGATTATGATGGTCTCAGGTGGCATTGTCGCTTGTGTATATCCACTCATTGTTGGGATGTACATGGAGAGCATACCCGTCGTCTTAATGTACACCAATTTCTTTAGTCTTTCTATTGGTGCGATTGCGTTTGTGTCCATTGTAGCACTAACTAGAAGAACGAGAGGGAAAATGTAACCAGTTGGTAACGTATTTTTTTTGTACACCGTGGGATCCGGATTAGTAATGTAGTAATATAAGGCAGCCGTATAATATGTGCACTGACAAAGATTTAAATTATTGCTTCAATAAAATGGTCAGAACGGGGACGATAATGGAGAATGGGGGATGTTTTCCACATTTTTTACATGAAAAAAGGAATCCCGTAAGATCGATTTACCCATGTTCATAGGAGTTTATATGTAAACTGATGATAAAAGCAAATGGCGGACGCTATGAAACAATGCAAACACATGCTAATTATTGTCATGTAACTTATTCATATTGCTTGTGAAACCATGCTAAAAAGAAGTATTGAACTTTGACGTATGAAAGTTTGATATTAAATTGCATGTTTTTACACGCACTTTTGACACAAGTTTCAAATTCACATTTGCAACTTTCAACTTTTTTCCATTTCCACGTTTCACCGTGCTGAATTTCATTCTAAAATGTGTTTCCAGTTCTATATACAGTCAATTAAAAAATAATGGACGACAATACACAATTTGAGCAAGACGAAATTGGGAGTCAAGAGGTAATAAATATATATTATATTATATAGTATAATTTGCAATAATTTTAAATAACTATCTGCTTTGTTTTTTATAGAAAAAGAAAACACAATGTAAATGTTGCTGCTACACAAGAATCTGAAGAGTTGACGGCAGAATTCTCAGAAAATGATGTTTCAGCTTTACCATCTCGATCTTTGGCTATTATTACAGATATATAATATATTTAATTTAATGTATTACGATTTTTTATGCATTCACATTTTCATTCAAGTTCATAATTTTTCTAAAACCTTTTTTTTAAATTATTAATATATAGCCAGTGTCAAGCAACAATTTCGTCTACCAGCCGGCTCTACTCAAAAACATGAAACTGACCAAGAGAAAAAAATCAACGACTTGATCACGAGTGTTATTCAATATGTAACGAGAAAAGAGAAGAATGGAGGAATGAAGGAATCTTCTCGATTCCTTCATTCCTTGATTGAAGGAATCAATCAAGTTATGACAGTCATAATTTGATTGATTCGTGACTCTTTTCGTGAGTGTTTACAGTTTACACAATGGACATATGTAGACACATGCTCATAAATCATCATCATCAACAGGATAATGTCAATCAATGCAAATGAGCTATCAATCATGAATATTTTTCAAGGTTCAATATAAATATAAATATATTTTGTCAGATGTTTCAGGTTCGTTCATGTTTAGTTGGTCATTCTTGCAGATTGCTCACATAAAATTTTTGTAGACTGCGGTTAGAAGAGTGGATTTTAAAATTAGTAAAATCTCAAAACGAAAATGATTCGTCTTTTGTTAACTGTACAAATCTTGATTGTGCTCGTATCGGCGAGGAATCCAGCTTTTCCTGGCTGGTATGCGGATCCAGAGGGCATCGTGTATGGTAATAAATACTGGATTTTCCCTACATTCTCAGCAACCTACAATGCTCAAATCTTCTTTGATGCCTTCTCATCCCTTGATTTACAACATTGGGAATATCATCCCAAAATTCTTGAAGTGAAAGACGTGACTTGGGCTCAACGAGGTAATTTTTTTGAGTCCTGTGTGGACTTTCACAATAATACGGGGAAATTCAAAGCAATTACCCATAAAAAATAGCCAAATATCCAGGATACCTTAATTCAACCAACACTCAAAATGTGATTTTTCTGATACCCAAAGCAATGTGGGCTCCATCCGTTTTCGAACACAATGGAAAATATTATTTCTTATTCGGAGCCAATGACATTCAAAACGACAGTGAGACATTACCTGGATTTTTTAGTACTTAATTAATTAATTTGTAGTATATGCATCAAAAATGTGTAAAATGAAATGACTTAATGTTTAGAAGAGATTGGAGGGATTGGAATTGCAATAGCAGATCGTCCAGAAGGGCCGTATAAGGTAAAGAATCTTTACTAAAGATTTTTATAAACAATTGTATGTACGTCGTGTTCAAAATTTGTTTCGGCTATTCGTGTTTTTTTTCGAAGACTACTTAGCATGAATACACCAGTTTCTGTTTCAAAATAATACTTATTGACCTTTCTAGAACAGGTCAAAGTTGTAAGTACTGTCGAATTAAACAAAACTAAGCCTTTCTCTCCTTCGTAGCTCCTCCCACTTAATGTATTTGAAATGGGCAAAGATTCCTAAATGAGGAGAGAATTATTTTTAATTCGACAGTACTTTTTCCTTTCACTTTACTCATTTCTCTTAGATATTTTCAAAATACATAGTTATATTATGTAACAAATGAAGCGTTAATGTAATTTCATCAAGAAATGAGTAGTGCGCACAGAGGAAACTTAATTTTAATTGGGAACTAGTTTTAGTAAGAGGAAAGATTCTGCTGTTTTACTTGAGTAGAGGAGAAAATTTTAAATGGGGAAACTTTCAAATATTCCTCCGCGCTTTACTCGGGCGTAAGGATCTTTGCGATTCGGTCAAGAAATCGACCTTTTCACATTTATTTTTAAAATAGTTCGGATTTTTATTTTGAAACTAAAACCAGGTCACCGGCGGATCGAGAAAAAAATCTTCCATTTTACATATTAATTTATTAAATAATACCAAAATATTCTGAATTTATGCGAAAAGTGTACATTATGCCCCAATATAATTGTTTAAATTGTTGATAAAAATCTCTACCATAAGGACTTGATTGGAAAACCACTAATTAATGGAATTGTGAATGGCGCTCAGCCCATCGATCAGTTTGTATTTAAAGATGCCGACGGAACTATTTACATGTACTACGGCGGTTGGGGTCATTGCAACATGGTACGTTAATTATTTCCCCGCTATTGAACTAACGATAACAAATGTGGGAGTAAACTAACATTTATTAAATTAATACAATGAAGGTGAAGCTGAACTCGAATTTCACTTCCATCGTCCCATTCGACGATGGCACATTATACAAGGAAGTTACGCCGGAAGGCTATGTAGAAGGCCCATTCATGTTTACAAGTATACTTTGCTCACAAATTTTATTTGGGGAAATCCCGCTGATTAACCTATAATACACGCGGCATGCGAATAAGTTTGCAGGGTTTGATGAAAAAACAATAATTGTACTAAAGGAAATGGAACGTATTACTTCATGTGGTCCGAGGGTGGATGGACTGGTCCTAACTACAAAGTGGCATATTCCATGTCAAAATCTCCATTTGGCCCGTTTGAAAGGATCGCGACTATTTTGGAACAGGATGCGGATGTTGGCACTGGGGCCGGACATCACTCTGTTATCCGTACGCCGGGTACTGATAGACATTACATTGTGTACCACAGACGACCCATTGGAGAAACTGACGGCAACAGTCGAGTCACATGCGTAGATGAATTGAACTTTGCCAATGATGGTAAAATCCTCCCTGTCCAGATGACGTTCACCGGAATTGTAGGAGCCACAATTCCTTGAGAAATATATTCCCAATCAAATCATAATTTAAATTATGAAAACTAATTGTACACTCAAATTATTATTAATTATGATCGTCAATAGAAGATCAAGTAATTTCGTACGGATTTTATCTCTATGGAAAAAATTAAAGTCAGCAAATATGTTTATTCAGAAAACTTTATTGTGAAAGAATTTGAGCTGGAACAAGAGAGTTGCGAGTCATAAAATTCAATTTATAGGTGACAAAAAATTCCATAGCATAGAGCATTGGTCAGTACAGAAAAGGCAAGAACGAGGGATCATTGTATTGTCGGCTAAATTAGAGCTTGATTCGAGGTATTTTGACAAGATTGACAAAATCTCTTCATTACATTGAAAGAATTCCAATTGAAATATGATGTCACAAAATTGAAGCCTTTTTTCACTTCCACCAAATCCAAATTGAATCACAACAAAAATCAACAAAATGGTCAATTGCATCTTGAAAGCATCCTACTTTACTTTCTATTTATCTTTTGTAAGTTTACACGAAGAAGAACATGTCCCAATTTCACTATCAACCTATTTTTTATAAGACCATTTGAGCAAAGATATAATGTTGATGATTTCAGATACTCGTAGCAGTTTGTGTAGAGATTTGTACAGCATTTTTGTATTTGATTGGAGGTCCTCCAGCAACGGTGGAATATGATATCGGAAGCAAAATACTATTTTTTGGAAATATCACACAAATCATTTTCCTGTTGATTGCACTTCTTCTTTGCAAACACAAAAAGACGGACAAATGTGCTTTCTTTTTCGTGAGTCAGAACCCACAACGCCATGAATAAACAACAAATCACAAATAGAAAGAGATGAATTCTTTAGCTTTTATTTATTTTGGTGACTCAACATTTGTATTACTTTCTGTAATGATTTCAGTGTGAATTTGGACTTTTGTTGTCATTGGCTGCCAGTTTTTACGTCGTCTACTGCTTCCGAGACTTCCGATTGGACTCACAAAAAATGCAAGACTATACTCGGCATTACAAACTGAATAATAATGGGAAATATCCACCATTCCTAGAATTTATTCAAAAGAAAATCCCTTGCTGTGGAACAAATTCATTTTCAGACTTTGCTAAATATTCCCCGAATGGAACTGAAGATAGAATCTCTGTACCTCAAAGCTGTTGCAAAAAACCAGGATCAGACTCAGTCTCAATTACGGATCACCCTCAATCATGTACAGGACAGAATTTAGATCATTTCCTATTGATGATCCAACATGATCTGGAGGAGAAAGCACTGGAAACTCTTGGAGAGTCTTCACATTTAAAGGATGAGAAAACTCGAAAATCCCCATTACTCAATTCCTGGATGGAGCAAATCTCTTCGGATTCATTTTTTAATGAATACCGTCGAGAATTTATGGAAAATTCTGGAGAGTTCCGTCGTCATTCTAAAATAAAAATGGAGCCTTTATATGAAAATTCTATTCGGAGGAAATCTGAAAAGGAACTTGAACGGATGACTCTTGAAATCTCGGAGAATCTTACCAAATGTGAAGTGAATGATATTGTAGGGAAAGCCATTGTTCGACTCTCTCAAGAAGAATTCAATCGATCTTTTGACAAAATAAAAAAAGCTCATCAGGCAGATTTTCCTGTAAATCTTTTGGGTTGTGGGAGATTCCTTGAGAATAATCAAATCCTCCAATCTCATTTCCACTCGGATACCCTCAGTAAAATGATCAACTACTTGGGTGGTCACTATGAAAAATGGGAAATGAAGAATTGGCTGGTTGTTTTTGAGTATTTCCTCATTGTTGTGGCGGGTCTTAATCTCTTTGTTTTCCTTCTTTTTAATATCGTTTACATGAAAAATTGCTGTTGCAAACGGAGGCAGAAACACACGCTGGATTTACTGGAAATACCGGAATGAATATATGGAAATTCCATAATGGAATACGACCGAATAAAAAACAACAACAACAGCAACAATCCTGCCGCTAATAGTCAAATTGTGAATTTCATAACGAAACTGTCAAAACAAAATGTACCTTTATGCATGTATACAAAAGAATCTACATTATTACGGATTTCTCCTTTATATTCTACTATCATTTACTCTATACTTGAATATGTAACGAATTTTTACTATCAGATTCAAATGGATCTCTCAAGTCCATTTTTATATCTCATTTCATTTACAAATTTATGAATTTCCCAACATTATTAATTTGGTTAAGATTAGCATATGTATTTTTCTCTATTCTCAACTCAGAATGCAGAAACCCAATACAATTTATAGCCAATAAAATGTATTCTTGTTTTATTTAATTGATTCTAAAAGACCTATAATGGCCGAATTTCCCTTCCCAAATATCAGAACCTGGACTCTCGAGTCTATAATATATCGTCGCTCTAGGTATCAAAGGTTCTATATTTGATTTTCCTTAATGACGAAAATTTCTATATTTTTATTTGACTACCGTATATACTGTTATAGAACCCCACGACTTTATAGAACCTATACAACCCCAGGGGTTGTATAGGATTTTACGATACAACCCCATGCTTTCAATGACATTCTCTGATTTAAATTACATTAGAAATCATAGATTTTAAGAACCCTCTTATAGAACCCCACCCTGCTATACATCCCCTGGGGTTCTATAAGATTTCCAAATACAACCCCAGGGGTTCTATAACAGTATATACGGTAATAACCAAAGGTTCCATATATATTTTTGTGGGGGAGGAGCCTAGAACGTTATTATTATTATTTCCCGTATTGTAGTGGGAGGAGCTAAAAAATATGGAACCTTTGGTTATTAGTCAAATAAAAATATAGAACTTTCCGTCATTAAGGAAATTGAAATATGGAACCTTTGATACCTAGAGCGACGATGTATCTTAGTACTGGCATAAACTTTATTAAAGTCGTTGTC
Organism: Gisinianus flammeolus; assembly: GCA_034699125.1. Classification (NCBI taxonomy): domain Eukaryota; kingdom Metazoa; phylum Arthropoda; class Collembola; order Symphypleona; family Katiannidae; genus Gisinianus; species Gisinianus flammeolus. The sequence goes on from JAIUND010000566.1 coordinate 20,040, forward strand.
CAGGTATTTACCGGATATTCATGAACATCTTTTGGACAGATTAGAAAGTGTCAGCGACTTTCAAATCTTTTTTAGAACAAAGTTTTGGATTGTGATTCACTGATCACTGCAAATATCGAAGGGGATAAATGAAGATTCCGTTACAGGAAATTTGTGCAGATATCCAAAGAATTCATGGAGAATTCAAATACAACTTTGGTTTTGGATTCAGGATTCAGCTAAATAGGATAGATTAAATACCTTTTCAAACAGAAAAGGATGAAGTTCAAAGTCAAACTCCGTTTCTCCACGTAGAAACACAAGCAAAATGTGGTTTTTTCGAAAACCTCTAAGTTACTTTTTCATTTTAACTGGCGTGAGTTTCTTCTCAAAATTATTGATGAATGCTAAAACAAAATTTGAATTGTTAAATTGTTGATTACTAATGGATTGACATGATTTTCTTTATAGTTTTTCTCTCTGATTCTATTTGGACATGCGATGAGTATTTACATTTATTTCGGTGGTCCACCCACAATGGATTTTGAACGAGGACAAATCAATTTGATTATCAGCACCGTCCTTTCCTTCACAACTTGTCTCTTTGCTCTATTCCTTCTTCAATTGCAACTCGAGTCTATCATCATTTCCATCATTGTACGTAATTATTAAAACACGCCAATCATTCTGTTTCTGTTTCCAGACATGAAAAAATACATTGTGAAAGTTGTCATCTAAATATTTCCCATTCCCTCTCCCATTATTACATTATTTGACACAGATCAACGTTTGTTTTGCATCGGCCCTTCTCACCAGTGTCATCGCCATGTACAGTTTCCGAGATTCCGAGCCGAGTGTGGAGAAATTCCGGGAGTACACCGTCAAATATTACAAAACACATAAAAGAGCTCCATATTTCCTGGACAGTATTCAACTGCGAATGAATGGTTTTTGTTGTGGGGCACAGAGCTACCGTGACTACGTGATTGACCCATCTGGAGACTATTTTAATGTCCCTTCCAGCTGCTGTTTCGACTATCTCCGTCAGAGTAACAAAAACTGTGGGAAAAGAAAATGGAAATACTTGTACATATTTCTCAATTCTATTATGACGAATGTGATGAGCACACTGGAGAAAGATTACGAGGATCTGGATGACTTGAGTCAAGTCCAACGGAATATTTCAAAGAAGCAAGCTCCAGCTTTTGTGAAGTCTCATATTCGATCCATGTATAATGATCGAGTGGCCGCTATTAAAAAGAATATGACGAGTGGGAGATATGCGTATATTCGACAGGAAGTGGCGGAACAAAATCCAGGAGTTGTTCCCAAAATTCTCCAGGATATTATCACTCAGAGGGTGTTGGATGAGGCGAAAAGTCAATTGGAAGAATTAAAACCTCAAATTTTGAACTCCTTCCCAATTTCCTTCGTTCCAATGGTACACAAATACTCACATTTTTCTTCAGTTTTTGCAGTATTTTGAATTGATTTATTCATTGTAAATAATCAAGTAAATATATAATATATATATTATGTACGATATGTACAAGAGTTTGTTTGTTTTCTTTATTTTTCAGGGTTGTTGGACTCTGATAAACGAAATGAAATCCAGCAATTGGAAAGGCTTTGACCGGTTTAAAGTAGTTCGGAGTAAAGTGAGAGGGATTTCTCAAGGGATTTTTGGCATGTGCTCTGTTCATTTCATTTTCCTTTTAGCCTCCATTGGGATTTTTAACTTTTACGTATTTTTCACAAAAAACTCTAAATCCAAATTGGATGAAGAGGATGAGAAGAGCGATTCAAAAGAGAAGACTGAAGAGTGTCAAAATGAAAACGGGGACAAAAGGGGCCGTAACAAAATAAAGAACACAAAAAAGAATAGGAAACGATTCTCGACTCATGCGGAGGACGCCGAAGAAACCGAAACAGAGGCCGAAAAAACTACACCTGATAAAGGAAAGGGTGACGACGAGTTGGATACGGAGATTGAAAAATCAGATGTCTTTGAAAACGATATGGAAATTACAGATACGGAAGATGATGAATTGAGAAACCTCATTTTGGATTCCAAATCCAATTCAAAAACAAGGTCAAGTTTGAGGACAAAATGGCGTGAACGTGTCAAGAAAATACGAGAGACAGACTCGGATTCTCCATAGCTTCCAATGCAAGGAGGCATTCTCCAGTTTTATTTTTTTGTTTTTGCTTTTGTATTTGTTTACTCTATTCCATTAAAAACATATTTTACAAATTCCACTACAATTTCCTGTTCTTTTGGGCTTCTGAAAAATGCATGAATGCTTTTGGTTTTTTCTGGCAAGAATAAATGAAACCGGGTGTCATGATACAGGCAAATTCTTACTTCAAACAACGAAATTTATAATGCAACGCGCATTTAATTCATATCAAGGCCCTATACATACATCCCTCTCCTTTTCGCCCCCTCCGACAAGGTCAGGAAACTTCAAGGTGATATACAAGGAATGCGTAAGAAGGTGAGGACACTTGAGGGTTTCTCCTATACCGGCTGAGAGGACTAATGTTTTATTTTGATTTATTTTCTATAGCGACAATTACGTTTTTATTTTGCAGTTGGAATTTATTTTAAAGGTAATATAATTAAGGACCATATTTCCTTTTTTTTGAAACTTCTTTATCGCCCAAACTGGATTTGTGTGCGTGAGTGTGGTACACTTTTTTGTTTCTTTTCCATTCTCGGTTCATTTGCAATAACGGAAAGTCATCTTTGTTGTATGAAATTGTCAAAACTGGTTATTTGGGGTCAATATTGAGAAACTTTTTTCCAGTTCATTTTCATCAACATACTCGTCGTCATTATCATTTCCTTATTCAACAAATAACTCTCCATTTTCAATTGGATTGTTTAATTCATTTTCCAGATATAAAGAAGCGTACGCAGCACCGTTAGAGGTTTTGTTTTTGTTGTACCAAAATTCTTTTCTTGCAAATTTGTTATTTTCTATTTTCTTATTCAGAAATTTGATTCATAAAATTTAATTGTGAGAAATGAAAATAAGAAATAGGTCATTCGGTAAAATTAAAGTCACATAATTGTGACAGTTCTACCTGCGAGTCAGAGCTGGAACGTATACCAACAATAGTAATTTCAAAATTTGCACAGAAATATAAGCAATGTTATAGTCATGTTTGTGAGAGGGACACTCGTCGTGTGAGTGTAAATGGATGTTTCCTATTAGAATAAGTATGCTCCCCTTAACACCTTCAATATAATTGTCAGTCCACAATAGGTGATCAGAGAAATTGTCGAAGTATTTTCCAGTAATTTTTGTCACATGAATGATGAAAATTGCATCATGAAATTATGGCGAGTCAATTTTTATCAATGCAAAACATAACCAACAATATGAACAAAACAATTGTGCAATGCATTGAATTTCGATCGCTATAGAAAATACATCGAAATAAAACTTTAGTCCTCTCAGCCGGTATAGGAGAAACCCTCAAGTGTCCTCACCTTCTTACGCATTCCTTGTATATCACCTTGGGAAACTTCTCAGCCTTTTTCGTCCGTGGACTGAAGAGACTGGGATTGTAATCACCCGCAAATCACTTTAAAAAAACCACGGACTAACCATATAATGAACTCCCGCAAGGAATAGGGGAATTCTGCATAATTGTACGGAAAATTCCACATACTACGGACGATGAGTAAAAGAAATATTATGGAGACTTCGTAATGACATGTTTTTGTAATGATACATATTTTAGTCGCTCCCTATTCCCGTTGTGGCCGAGGACGCGGACAACGAGCCGGATCATAATCAAGAGCAAGAAGAGTCAGAGGATCAAGAGGAGGACGGGAGTCTTGCGATCGACGACAGCGATAGACAAGGGTTTGAAAGACAAATTTTAATTATTGTGTTTTAATTTAAACTGCCCAAGGGGTTGGTACAGTATTTGTACAGTTGAATAGATAAAATATCAAATATATATAACGATAAATGTTTAAATATATACAGCCCGTTGACAAAATATCAGGACAAGGTTAGTATAATTATTCTTTCTTACACGTTTAATATATATATGTCTACTTTGTACACAATATTGTACCAAAACCCAAAAGATTTATTGTAGCTCAAAAAAATGTTTTTTTTTCTTACTTGCAGGTGATGAATGAATATATGAGACTCCTCTCGTCATCAGAGCATTCGACAGCCATTATCCTAAACTCCCTCGCCTTTAACCAGGGTGGCCAAGCCGATTCGAATATCAACCAAGAGACCTACGCATATACTGTCTCAGCGCTATTGTGTAAGAAAGCAATATTGGATGCCGAAATTGATGGTAGGCGAGACAAGATTATATAATTAGTTTTGGAATCAGAAACTGTGCTTGCATATACTGAAAAGCACGCGTACTTAATTGTTGCATTACTAACAAGGGAAGTTTTTCAGGTGTGACCGGCCGATTGAAATGGGGCCCTGCGCCAACATTTGATTATTTTTATGGAAGTATCGTCACGGTCCTCATCCATTTTTTGTCCATCACTGCATGCATTGTTGCCCTCTTGAACATTGATTGTCGTAAACTGATCTTGTGTCCCTTTGAATGCTACTGTGGCAGTACAATTATCATCATGGTCCGAATCCGAATCCAAAAACCCATGTAAATCATTTTAGTCCAAGAAATTTCACCTGTTCATAGCATTAACTTGCATTCCATTTATCTAAATAGGTTTATTCAACGTGGGCCTTGTGTATATTTCTCGGTATGTATACGGCGTATGCTTTTGGTGACGCTTGGCTTGATCCAAAATTGGTGTCCTCTTACACTCGTTTTTATTTTAAGAAGCACAAAGAACCTCCACCATTTCTTAACTATTTTCAAGACAAATTTGGGGTATTATATTTTAGTTTTATCTTCCCAACAACTGATATTTTTCCGGGAGATCCTAAAAATATGTACAGAGTTTGAAATGTCATTTTTTGTTCTTGCATGTGTATATATATAGGGACTGTGTTGTGGTGGAACTGGGCCTGGAGGTATTTAATTATGTTTTTTTAATTGAAACAGTTTGGGGACAGACTCCGAGTTTGCCCTTGAATTAATGTGGTAATTGGTAATTTCTCAATTAATGAATAACCCAACTTGTAGCATAGATTACGGCAAGTTTGATGGGGGTGTTTCTTTGATTGAGATCCCTAAAAGTTGTTGCTTTGAATCCTTTGAACGGGATTTCATTGAGACTATGCATCCAGCACGGAATTCAACCATCACATGTGGTTCCAGAACGTGGGTCCCCTTTTTACTCATCATGGAGGAATATGTGTCTTCCACAATTTATCATCTTGATGGTGAAGGCGGTAAGAATAATGAAATCCTCTTTCCTTGACGAGGCCGGCACGTATGCTCTCGGTAAATTCAATGAGGTCAAACCGCGATTGGTATCCGAATTGAAATCTCGATTCAATAAAACGCAGCCGGAGCTTATGAAAAAGATTCAGAAGGAAGCTCAGGAAACATTTCCGGATGATCCAGTCCAACAAAAAGGGTACATTAAAGAACAAATTGACTTGTACGCGGTACGTGAGACGGATTCTCACAGGGAGGATTTTATAAACTCCAATGCCATTGAGAAACACTTGGTTACCATTCCTTATGTAAGACTTTGAAAAAGAATCCAAGATTTTGCACAATTATGTGCGCGTTTGGAAATGGGTTGAAAATAGTTTAAAGGTATATATATATTCTGTGATTTGATAGGGCTGTGCGGAGTTTCTCAGTTTTGTTGTATTTGGAGTGTGGACTGGCCCAAAAAGGGATCACGGCCGGAGCATTCGATCAGAGTTTGATTTTATCCTCTGGAGTTTACTCGTCATATCCATTTCTGGCATGTCCATGAGCATCGGGAATATTTTATTTTACACTGTTGGGCTTTCTGCACCACGAGAACCGGATCCAAGCGAAGAAGGATCACAAGGAGCGAAACTTGATGGTACACAATTCACACTCTTTATTTAAATTGCTATATTTACTTGCTGAGTCAAAATTCTTTCATATATATATATGGTAAAATATAAATTAATAAGTATATTCCAATGCCTCATTGCCGGTGACTTGGAAGATGAGAAAGTGGTCGACTATGATGGGCAAGGAGCTGGTGACAATGACATAATGAGCAAAAAATCGTGGAGAACTGGGACAGGAGAGACATATGAATTCGAGCGAGATTAAAATGTACCGACCATTTCTGTATACGTACCGTATATATTGTTATAGAACTCCTGGGGTTGTATCGGAAAATCCTATTACAACCCCTGGGGTTCTATAAAGTCGTAGGGTTCTATAACAGTATATACGGTAGTTGAATAATTCAACTTGAAGTGCCCCTGCATTTAAATGCTTCCTATACATATTTTTCATTCATGGAAAATAAAAATATATAAATAAACAAAATCGCGTTTACTCTGTTCCTATATATATATATATGAATTAGTTAACGTTTGGATTTAAAACTCACATCTTAACACAAGCTCTACAATAAAACTAAGAAAAGACATTTACAGCCTCGAATTCCTCAAGGCATTCATAAAAGCTTTTAACTGCAAAGAACGAGAAAATGTTCTGACTGACGATGAGTTTCAACATCTTATAATCCCCTTGGTATAGAATTTAATCAGAGAACAAAATCAGCTTTTTATCATGTTTTCTTTAAAATTGTACATTTAAACTTCTTATCTGCTGGTTGTTGTCAACTGATCGGCAAAAAGATCGTAGTATATATATCAAATGTTCCTTACGCCTTGCAAGGTGAGGACATTTGAGGGTTTCTTTGGGGCAGTACTGAGAGCTTATACATAGAGACTGCTCAGAGTAAATATAACATGTTACATACATATTATGTACATATACTCTAAGACGGAGAGGATTAAAGTTTGATTTGAATTTATTTTCTGTAACGACAATGACGTTTTTATTTTCCAGTTGGAGTTTATTTTCAAGGCAATTAAGAATTAAGGACCGTGTTTCCTATTTTTTGAAACGTTAATATCGCCGAAACCGGATTTGTAAGTGTGATTGGGATCGGATTTCGATTGAATTTAAAATGAACTCCGACTGCGGAAAATAAAAACGTCATTGTCGTTATAGAAAATACATGCAAATCAAACTTTAGTCCTCTCAGTATACTGCCACAAAGAAACCCTCAAATCTCCGGCCTCACATTTTTCAGAGCAATCTTTGTATATAGCGCATAGCGCCTTGGTCAATATCGGCTAAAATTCTGGAAAAATATAAAGCAAAATGGGCAAGTGTAGGAGCTGTCTCATCGCAATTTGGTATGTTCTGTCCATCGTAAGAATTCTAAAATTTGTAATTACCTAATGAACTTTCGTGTATCTAACATTCAGTATTTAGATTCCAAATTATCATATGTGTATGTGGATGATGTATTTTATTTGTGTGCAATGTATTTGTTGTAGATAGTCTCGTTGATTCTAATAGGAACGATCATAGCAATAATCCAGTTCTTTGGTGGTCTCCCACCCACCTACGACTACGAAAATGGTGGTCGAGGATTATTTGTTTCTCAAAGCATTTCTGTGGGAGCTTCAATCATGTGTATCATTACTTTATGTTGCTGCAAAATCTCTTTACGTCCTTGCAAACTCAAATGTGGTTGTATCATCATCATTGGAATCTATGTCATGTTTGGTTTCACCTTCTTCTATGGGATTAACGCAGGTTGGGCTTCATTATCTGTATTACTCTCCCCTGGTGGAGGATATACCTTTTTGCAAAGCAAAGCAACACTTCTTCAATGTGTTACAGTACAAAGTACACATTTAATATATATATATGTACGTATGCATACTTTAACTTTGAAAATTTTGTTACGCAGCTTGGGCTTTCCAGGATTTGGAACCGACGGTCCCGAAAATGTCAATCTATGTCAAGGACTACTACAAGCGTCATAAGGTCCCACCACCTTTCCTTGACTACTTTCAGGGACAATTCCAAGGCTTTTGTTGTGGTGGGGAAGGTCTCAATGATTTTGAGCCCTATAATTGGGACGTCCCGTTTGTAAAGGTTCCTCGGAGTTGTTGCCGAAATCATAAGAAGCGACCAAATCATAATCTCACAGAACCCCCGAAAACGGATATTCCAAGTATTATGAATCCGGAATTCTCGGTTTGTGGTGAAAGGTACGTGCGTAATTTAGTTATTTATTTATATGTACTATACACCACACGTAGTTTTTGCATTAAAGTAAACAATTAATTAATTTTGAATAGAACTTGGACACCATTTTTACTCATTCTGGAGGAAGCCATGTCCGAGACGATCAAAAGACTGGATGGAGGACGAGACAAGGACAATTCCAATTTAGTCCAAGTTTTCCTTGACCAAGCTCAAATCACGGCCATCAAAACATTCGAAGAGCGAAAGGAGTTGCTTATTGAGAGAATGGGGATTAAAGAAACTTTTGAAAAGTATTTTGTGGAGGCTGTACAAAAGATTACAATGAAAGCGATGGAATTGTATCCTGGGAATCCTCTTAAGCAGCAACAATATATTCAGAAGGAAATAAAAAAAGCAGCTACGGATTTTGTTCAGGCACAAAAAGACCTTTTCAGTTCTCCTGAAAAAATGGAACACTATTTAATTTGCGTGCCCTATGTAAGTGAGCTCATTCACGTTAGAATTTCGTATTTAACTATCTATTTTTATAATTATTCTATATATATGATGGAATTTGAAGAAATTATTTATCACAATTGGGTTGTATTTGCATTTTCATACGGTGAACGAAAGGGCTGTGGGAAATTGTTACATTTTGCTGTTTATGGAAAGTGGGCAGCGTTTGACAAGTTCAAGAGTCACAGGAAATGGTATTTACTTGCCAACAATTCAATGTATGGCCTTGCCCTTGCCACTCTCGTCATCACAATGATCAACATTGTACTTTTTACCTGCACCATGGTTTTCCCATCACGGGAACCTGAAATGGATTCATCTGAGGCGGATGCGGCCACCGACAATAATAATCAGCAGAACGCACATTCGCAGATATCTCATGGACATATGCGACAACATCAACATCAGCATCATGGGAGAATGAACGGAAATGATGCCGTCTCAAATCAATATCGAGTGAGCAATGAGGCGGAAAATCCGAATTGGGCGGCAGCTGGCATTCCGAGTGACTGAATAAAATAAATACGTCAATTTTTATACCAGCTGTAACCTCTTTATTTTTCTTTTCGAATTTTGAGACAAAACAAATGCTGATAGTCTGAAACTAATTGAATTACAAATAAAACCTCATGATTTCAACTAAAGTGTACTCATGAATCAGTAATAATAAAAATATATAGCTGTGAGTATTTTTGTCAGATATGGTAGCAACATGTAAGATCGTTAATTATTTAAATACTTCCTTTGTGTATCGGGGACGAATTTGAACAAGGAACATTTGTTGTATTAATTGTTTTTCTTTTTTAAATCTATCGATTAGTATATAAATACTTACTGCATTGAATATTCTTCTCTTTCAAAAATACACTATAAATAAATAAATAACTCTAAAAATAGTTTATGATTTTGAAAAATGGGTTATAATTTTGGAACGTTTTCTCGTTGAAATTCCATAACTACATTGTAAATTGCAATTGAAATCTACTACTTGCACAAACATAACAGGAAAAAATTAAATTACTGTTCTGGTCTTATGGTGCATCATATAATTATATGCATACATAATATATTATGCTGCATGGTGTAGTAAATAGTTCTAGTCGACTGCAACAATGCAATTTCTGCTGCATGATTCTTGAAGTGAAATTCTCACATTTCTCACTGTGGACTAATTTGTGATTCTTTTCAAATAAAGTGACTCTTTTTATATACTGAACCTGTTTAAAAATAAGCGGAAATTGATTAAAAATAAAATTGTTAATAATAATTTGTAATGAGGTCACGAGAAAGCAAATCGCAAATGATAAGCACAGAGCTGACGCATATATATAACGGAGATCGACACATTCAACATTTGCATTCACTCTGTATCACATATATGTAAAATGCTTTGCAAACCAGGGGTTTGTTGGTATAAAATTAATATAATTTTATGCATTTTGGCCACATCGACATGTTTCAGTATCTACATTTATTTTGGAGGCCCAATCCCAATCCCCATGATCGACACGGGCATGAAAATTGTTTACATCACGTCCCTCATCTCGATTCTTATCTCATGCGTTTGTATCATTTCCTTGAGAAGTGAAACCAAATCGACTTGCTTCATCATTTTTGTGAGCTTCCATTTCCAGACGCATCATTTAAATATTGATAATCCCTATATATCTTACGTATGTACACAGTTTGACAGGGTGTGTATTACTGTGTATGTGTGATTGATTAGTGTGATATCGGTCTGGTATTTGTATTCATCTCGAGTGCCTACGCTCGCTACTGCTTACAAGGAGTTGAAATGAATTTGGAGACAATGAAAGTGTACACACAGGATTATTTCAAAGCCAATGGAGTCGCCCCACCCTTCGTCAATACCATACAAAAACAGATGAGTTGTTGTGGGATATATGGGGTCGAAAATTATTTTGAAGTGATGCCTTCCATGCGTTCAATGGACAATCATCCATCCTCCTCATCTACCAGACCCAGTCCAAGAACTATCCCAAATACCTGCTGCACTGACCCCACTGTGAACTTGGATAACTGTGGTGCCATAATTAAAGTAACTTCTGGGAGAACGAAGGGACAGAAACAGTACTTTGAGTCTCATGGAGAATCCTCAACTGAGTTGAAAAATCCTGGAGAGGATTTGGAATCGGATGATTCAGAGTCCAAGTTCATGAGTCGAGTAAAGTATCTGTTTGAAAAAGTAATACCGGAAGTCATCGGCTCTCCAGTTTTTCACAAGGAGCACAAAAATCATACTAAAACAGAAGCAGATACAAGGATGTACGAAGCCAGTGATTTTATTCATCCCACTGTAAGCTCATCATATGCATATCGTATTTCAATAAATACAGCATCAAATAATAATTAAAGTCCTACCGTTTTTAATCCTTTTTTTGTTTTGAAATGTGTTTATTCTTTTCTTTTTAGGGTTGTGGTAAATATTTCGGGTCGCTAAAATCCTTTTTAGATGGATTCCCAGAGAAATTTCGTGACAAGTCCTGGTTGAGTCTCCCAATTGAAATCAAAGACATTTACCTCCGTTTCATTACCGTCTTTAATTTCATTCTGATATTCGTTTTTAATTACTATGTGATCCAATATCGATTACGTCGACCAGCTGTCATTCCTCGTGCCCCACCTCCAGCAGAAAATGATGATGACACGGCAGTTCATTCTTCCAGGAATTTCCCTTCGTTCCGGGCTGGAGGAACAGGAGTGGACATTATCAATATAAATGTGGCTCGACCACGACATGAATTTGGTCTTCATCCATTCATGCTCTCCGCCATGGTCCAACAAAGTTATCCCAACAACAATAATGGTCGCAGAGAAAGCGATATCCACTCGACTCAAATTCAACAGATTCAGAATAATAATGCTAATCCCAGTCAATCAAATCGAATGGTGGGATACATTCCACAAGATATGAACAATATGAATCCCAATTCAAATAATGGTAGTTTCATGATGCCCAATGGACATTTTAGTCATGATCGGACAATTCATCCTCCAATCTATCCGTCTGTTCATCATGACTCGGATTTTAGTCCATCCGCTCCACCCCCACCATACAATTTTACATAATTTCACAAACAACCACCTATAAAATGTACTACCAATTATTACTGAATTTTGATTCTTTTGCAATAAACAAACATCGACGTTTTTTAAAACATTTTTTCATTCTTCCTGAACAAAAGACACTCTGCCTTCATTATTTGAAATGCCTTGGAGACGACAGCAAATTTCTACTTTCTAGTACATAATTTGTTGTATAGGACATAGGACACTTTTATAGAATGCACTGTCATATGTCATATGGTCCAAAAATGACTAGAAAAGAGTGGTAACAGAGTTATTTTTATTAGTATCGCCTTATTTTTGTCGTCAATATGCTTTGTGAGAAACCATTTGCTTTTCTTTTCCCTGTCGCTGGGGTAATTTTTGTCCATAATTTGACGACTAATATATGTACAAGTACTGCTGAGGATAATATGCGAGAACTCGTGTCTTGTGTGTGTTGTGTTTGACCTGTTAATAATTGTAATGTTTGCATAGGTGAGTACATTTTTCTCCATCCTCGTTTACTATGGACTGTTTCAAATGTTTGGGAGCTTAACGGAGATCCATCGACAGGCCGTCATCATTTTTATTACTTCCAACGTTTTACTCCTCCTCGTAATTCCAATTGCTACCTATGTAATTTACCAAGGTATAAAAATAATTCCCATACTATTTATTCAATCACAGTACCAAACGTCGCTCTCATTTCAAATTACATTGTAATATGTACATATATATATTTAAAGAAATACCAGGATGGCCCTTTGCAATCACTGTAAGAACTAATGCTAAAAGTTTTAGCCTATAAAATACTCTAAAAAAAAGCGTCTCCTTACTGATCCTTGTCAAAACGAATAAGAAATGTTTATCGTTGTAGGTTCAACTGGGTTTCCTCATTTCCTTCATACTGGCTGTAGTGTCCTCAGTACAATTTGCACAGGAAATAACGCCAAGGAAAATGATTGAGTATTTTGAAATCCATTATGAACTCCTAGAGAAACCACCAGCGTATATTGAATACTCTCAGCAGTTGAGACAAAATTGCTGTGGCGTTTTCGGGCCGCAGGACTACCGAAAATTTTGGTTAAAACCCCCAAAACAATTTTCTCTACCAGACAGTTGCTGTAAAATCCAATCTCGTAATTGTGCTCATTCCCTGAATCCACTGGATGAGGATATTTTTCACAAGAAAATCCATCAGCAGGTTCATTCCTTAAAATATACTAACGACGATAAATACCTAATACCTACATTGACATGAGAAAGTCAAGTCACAGTCATATATTGGAAATATAAATAGATAAAATTTGTAAAATGTAGGGATGCAATCCAAATGGACTACAAAGTTTTCCTCTATTTTACCAAACAGTGATTCATGGGCTGACAATGATTCCGTCTATAGTCGCATTTCAAATTGCTTGTCTCATCATCCTATTCAACATTTATTTTTGTTTGGGGAGGAAAGAAGTGACTTTGGAGGATTCACAGAAAAGTAAAAATCATTCCATCGGGACGGTTCATCATCAACATCCGGGAAGTTTTGCTCAGTATGCCAGTTTGAAAAATAATGTATCTGGTCCGTTTAAAGACGGTCCTATTCCAGTGATGGTCAGGGAACGACTGGGATCTCAGAGGAAACAGAATAACGATGGGAAAACTGATCAATCATTTTCCAGTCTCAATCACCGTTCGACTAACAACAATAATGATAATAATGGTCACAACAATAAAAATGCGGCCCAATTTACGAATCACTACGAAGATGATGAGAAATTTGACAATCAACTGAGTAATTCCTGTTCCATCTTGTTCATCGATCCTCTCACTTCGGTGTAAATAAATTGGTTTTTAGTAAAACCTTTTTTTACTAGCTCGAGAGTCAAGTAAATACTGAAGAGTTCATTAAAAATTATTATGGTTGATAATACACAGTTTTTTTATTTCATTTTATTTTAGAATAAACATAATATAGTAAAATTATTAAGAAAGTTATTTAGTTTTTTCTATTTCCTATCGGTGAGAACAATATGAAATTGCTTGGGAGAGAGCACCAAGCCAGTTTTAGGGTCGTCCATTGCCGGTAACGGGAAATCCGGATGTTCTTTGAAATTGAAATTTTGTAAAATCGTTGCACAGTAAAGATAATACTCTGACATCGCTACATTTTCAGCCGGGCATACTCGCTTTCCGACACCTATTTTGAATTTAAACAATTAATTAATTAATTAATTTCAAAATAAATAGAATATTGTACTCGCGTTTTGTTTGCATTTTGGAGTTCTTTCAATTATTATTGCTCAAAAAATTGATGAAGAATCTTACTGAAGGCAATCAAATGATCACTCTTTTGAAAGGATCCGGTAGCATCCAGAAATCTTTCCGGGATAAATTTATTTGGTTCCTTCCAATGAGTCTCATCATGATGAACCTTGAAAAGATTGGGCATCACAATTGTCCCTTTTGGAATTTGATATCCTTCAAAAACGGTGTGTTCTGTCGTGCTGTGAAGAATCGAGCCGCATAAAATTGAGGATAATCTGAGTGTTTCGTGTAATACCGCTTCTATACTTATCAAAAAAACACACAAAAAACAACCATGGTGTCAAGAGGAGATTCTCATCGCTCAAATTTAAAAAAATCGACAAAGACCCTGGAATTGTGAGCATTTCTCACCCAAGTAAGGCATTCTGAAACAAACACACAGAAAAAAAACACACAGGCTCAGTACATGTTTTTGTTGGACGTTCTAAATTGTACCTAGTCTAATATCTGTGTTTAATTACTTGGATCGATCTTCGAGGGAGGGTAAACGGGAACTCCCAACCACTTCATCGATTTCTGCATGGACTTTCTTGACGACTTCCGGATGATTCGCAAGATACAAAATCATGTAGCAAGTGGAACTGGTTAGAGTATCCGAGCCAGCACTAATTTTTTAAAACAAATTAGATTCCCTTCATTAATTCTATATTATATTATCTTTCTCCGTTCTATTTTTAATATCTAAAACAGTTCCTTATTTTTAATTCTCTACATTCGGTATATTTATATTTAAATTCAAAATCCTTACGTGAAAAATGTGATGAGGGTGTGTATCAAGTTTTTTTCTATAATACAAAATTATGATATATTAATAAGTATTAATTATATCGTTTTACCGCGATAAAAATGAAAGTGTGTGATAGTTTCGAGTTGTTGTTGGTGGTAGTGACCTCCAGTTTCCTTGTAAAAGCTGGATTCAGGGTCATCACATTCTAGAATTTTCTTGATGGAAATGTCAATGAAATCCCTCGAGTACTCGTCCGTCATTGTTCGTTTATGTTCTTCGATAGAGTCCGTTAGCACTTTGGTCATTTCTTCGACAGCAAACAAAACTTTGGAAAATCCTGTCAATTTTGGAAAAGTCTTTGCAAGGAATGGAAGGAAAAAAACGGCCCCATTTTGTTCTGGCTCAATGAAACCTGAACAACAAAATGTCGATTATTAGTAATACAATGGCTCATGTTGAAGCAATTCAGACGATAAGCCCACTTAGCTTGGAATGGTTTATTAATTGCTCCAAAAGGAGAAAATTAATCCCACCTTCATGAACAATTTTCTGAAGATTCAAAGCTCTTGGGTCGTCCAGGGAAAATTTTTCACTTGATATGATCGACCAGAGAGCATTAATCATGGAAATTTGTATCGTTTGCCTAGGATTTATTGGCTTGTTTGTGTGCTGTCGGAAATATTCAACGAGCTCGCGAGCTTCATCCTGAATGGCCACATCCATACTTTTCTTGCCGAACCCTAAAAGTTCATATATACATCTCATATATGTATATATGTATGAGTTTCAACTTTTACTTATGAGAAAATATAACGTATTTCCCTGTAGAGAGTTGACATTTGAAATCACCTAAATCTCGTAAGACTTTAACTGAAAATCTTCTTTGCTCTTCCCATGATTTGCCTTGATTGAATACGATTCCTTAAAAAATGACATAATGGAAAGTCGAGAGTGAGTGTTGAATATACATTTAGCGATAAGAAATAATGATGAGCACAGGAATATCAATTCTGATTTAGATGTTAAGTACATTATAATTAGTACCATTAGAAACGACTTCCATAGCCAACAGTTTATCACTTGGACGTCCAGAAAATATATCAAATTTTAATGCACATTTGATATTGTGGATGTCATTCAAAACGATGATCGGATGAGAACCCAAGAAGAAACTGTAAATTTTCCCATACTTTTGACTCAAATCACAGATCGTCTGATGTGGGTACCGGCCTGTTCATTACAAAATTAATAGCAAATATTATAGGTACACGAAAGTTCATTACCAAAATTAATGTCAAAATGTTCCTAGTTTTTACTTTTTTACCCAAAAATGGTGCATAGCCTAAAAATGGAACTCCGTTCGGCCCTAAAACGAATACATGGAATCGAAATTTTGTAAAATCATCCAATTTAAATTGCGGGTATATTTATAGTAATTTGATTTATCATGCGGCAATTACCTGGAGGAAAATCTTTCGGTCTCCGTTGAATAGAATGATACAAAAACCCAATAAAGACGATCACAAAAGCAATCACTAATTCAATCATGATTTTTAAATGTGTCAAAGGTCAAACTGACAAAAATATTT
Source organism: Gisinianus flammeolus (assembly GCA_034699125.1). Lineage (NCBI taxonomy): Eukaryota > Metazoa > Arthropoda > Collembola > Symphypleona > Katiannidae > Gisinianus > Gisinianus flammeolus. Next base: position 36,408 of record JAIUND010000566.1, read on the forward strand.
AATTCACTTCACTCACGCTCTCCACACAATTGTTATTGTGAGAGAATTGAAATCCAAAATGAGAGAGGTATAAACTACGATATAAAGACAGAATGCGTGAATGACAAGACGATTCTGAAAATGGACTGACGCTTATATGGACAAAAGAAATGTATTGTATACTTTATTTTCCTCCACTCCCTTCCACACGCAACACCACACAACAGTCAACAGTGAACAAATATACTGACTGAAGTGTAAAATGCTCAAGTAAGTTTGTTTATATTATAGGTATTATAACTTATAAATGATGTAAAGTTTATACGTGAGGAAAAAGTCAACTTTAGCGGGTCAACTTGTATAACCAGACTCCAACATGTGTAGATATATCTACATTATTTATTTACTATTCAACTTCAATTCCAAGAGATTATCCCACACACTCTTTAGTTTGTCTACCTATATCACTTTGTGTTTTTGTTTTACTACGAATTTCCTTGATGTACAGTACAATAAGTTGGACGTCAATTCCAAAGCACAACTGCGTCACTCAAAACAGACTCATTCAAGAAACACAGTAAAAATGCATTGCTTATAGCGACATTTTGGAATTATTATTATCCTTTACCACACACACACCACAAGTAAATACTCATCGTCATAAAATCATCATTATCGATGAATCCATGTACACAAATACAAACGGAAATACAGAAAAATAGCTTCAAGAAAGCCTAATTTCACTGGTCAAACTTGGTTTTTCCTGGACTGAAATATGATATGGCGATGAATCAGGATAATGCTTACACATAATCATTAATCGTCAGTGGCTTTTCGTTTTTCCTATTTGAAATATAAATTTTAAAATACGTTTCTTTTCCCTTTCACTGCTGAGCTGTGACAAGTCTCAATTCTATAGATATGTATCTGTAATTCGATTTCGTACCTATAAAACTTCTTCGAATCGTCTTCATGTTGCTTGTTATTATTATTACTCTTATTACTCGAGTTTTTCACATACAGAAAAATGGAATTGTAAATGGCACCACCAGCATCAGCTATAATGGAAGCATGCAAATAATTTAATTACTATACGAAAATATCAGCAGCTTTACCTATCAAAGTTATTCATTCATATGTATATAGACATGTCATAGCTATAGTAGCTATTAGCTTTAAAATTTTGCAGGTCTAAATACATTGTACATTGATGCATAAATACTTCGTTGTTTTTTTATGAAAAATCCAGCTGGAATGAAGTCCAAAACAGGTTTAATGTTATTATGGACTCCTCGGCAAATGATTCCAGGGATTCAACTATTATTCAATTATTGTTCATTTCTTACGCCAACAATAACAAAGTTTCAGGTTCTGTATTCCAAATCTCAACACAATTCCTAGAAAATTGACTACAAACTATAGAGTTTAACTCTAAACTACAGCGTCAATCATACATAAGTACATATATGAACGTCCTTGCAGCAAGGACCTTGCTAATTCAATAGATCATTGCAAATCTATTGTCCTCTTTAGCATTTAATATAACTACACTCAATTATCTTGTTTTTTTCTAAACACTTTCGTCCATATAATATATAATGTAGTAGTGACGACGCATTCAGCGTGTCATTTGGGCAATGCTCGGAAATTTGCGGGGCCAATCATAGATTTATGCCTATTTGCCTGGAAACCGTAATCTCAGAACTTGGCTGAAGTATATATGTAAGTATATACATGTTATGAAATTTCGATAAGGATTTTCAATCATTCATGTCATTTTTTTAAATACAGAAAATTGGTTTTAATATATACTAATGAGTATGAAATGATTCATAATTTCAAATTTAGATTCTGATTAAGATCGGGAGGTGGAAGGTTGTCCGAGAAGGCTATCAGTGGAGGATGCTTCGTCATTTTTGGGCATACGATAGTCATACACAACGCCCCAACTTGGACCGGGGAATTTAGCTTGCTTACTAGAAACTTGCCCAGGCTCACCATCATCATCATAGATGCCTTGAAGAGATTTCTCGACGATGAAAGTAGTAAAGCCACAAGTGTCTGAATGGAAGTAGTCGGTGACAATGAGTTGATCTTCACTCTCAAAATATCTCCGCAATTCTTGACTCCCATCATCACTCAAATAAATCCTCATCATTAATTTGGTGACATTCCTCCGTTCTCGAATGATGCCAAGTACTTCTTCTAAGTCATAAAATTCATGTTCAATCCCATACACCAAAAGACTATGACAAGGTAAAGCTCTGGACAGCCATAAAATGTCTTCCTTGGATAGGGGAACACAAATTGAGACACTCACAATCCTCGAATTCCCGACAGGAAACTTGTTAAAATTGACGAGGGAGCCCCGATTACCAAAAAATAGATAATTGAAACTAAACTCTCGTCCTATGGAAAAGCTTCGGAGTTGATCGCAATTGTGAAGGGCACTACAATCAAAATTGGTCATGCAAGGGACGGAGATTTTCCTCAGAGTTGTTGAATTATTTCGAATGACGGCAGTGAAACTGTAATTTTTGAGTACTGATGGATATTGGATATCTAATTTTTTCAATTGTTTTTGAGCATCAATAAGTTTGAAACTGAGAGTCCAAGGGGCGTAGCCTTCATTCAATGATAAATTCACAGACAAATCCTCCAGTTTCATGAGTGGTAAAATACTTTTTAATTTACTATGTTGTTTGTCTTTTTTCATTTCTACAAGTTGACTCGCATTCCTCTCTTCCATCTCATGAGTTTGATTGAGTTCCTCCTTTGAAAATTTGTCGATGTCCGATAGATAATAACCAAAACTCAAATAGAGGACTTTTAATTTCTTATGATGATTTGCAATAAAGTAGTGAGCACCCAAATAACTTTGAATATCATTCCTCGCATAGAATTCCAATTTAAGATTCTCCAGTTGAGGGAAATGTGCTTTTTGAAAAAAAGTGGATACTTCCGTTCCAAGTGAATGACTTTTAGCAGAGATTTCTAGTTTTTTGAGGCGAGAGAAAGTCGGGAGGGAAGGGTGGAGAGATGGGAACTGGACTCGATGGAAATCTAAATGTTCTATTCCGGGGTAAGCTTCAAGCAATTTGGTTTTACATTCCTCTGCTGTATTATCCCGGATAATTATCCTTCGGACATCCTTTGATGATCTCATACGAAAGTTATGAAGGATCTCCTTAGGATTGAGAGGATTCACGAACTTTGACAAGTTTCGAGTTATTATGGTGGTCACTCGGAGTTTTTCTATGCTGGGAAGTTGGAGGAAAGCGTAGTGAGAGACGTCAGAGAGTTCCACTTTGAAATCCATGGATTTCACAAGGGTATAATTCCATGTTCGAGATATCAGTCGACAATTTTGCAAGTCGGTAGTCGGGAGAAATGTGAGGAAGTACTTTTGGATTTTTGGTGGGAGAGCAATGACGATATTCTGATTGTATGGACTTGGAAGAATAGCGTGGAGCTTGTCCATGGGCATTGTAAGAATTTTTTGATAGACCTTTATGAAAAACAATCTATTTAAGAAAGTTGCAAACTATAATACAGGATCATTTTCATTCATTCATTCAGTTAATCTCACCTTTTCTATCTTTAAGTTGGTTCCGAGGTTCAATGTAACATTAATAATTTGGCCACTATATATTATTACCGTTAAAATTTCTACAAATTATCCTCGAAATATGGGATTATTTGTGTAAGTACTTTAGTTAGCTTAAACTATAAGTACTAAAAATGGGACGTATATGTCATTCAAAAATATACATATAGTTTTTGCATTCATTTAATTATGATAATTTGTACTTTCGTAAAGCAATGCCTGTCATTACCTAGGTAATTTTAATTGTCCGAAAAAAAAGTCCCTCAGCCAATTTTGCTGTATATAAAGGTGCTGGAACGCTAAAGACTGAAGACATCCTCGTCTTGCATATTTATGTGAGTGATTTCTGTGGGAAGACCGAACTTCAAAAAAAATTTCCGAATTCCAATATTTCCAATTTTGGTGAGTACAATAAAGTGTTACTATATTTATAATTATAATTGAATATTTTAGGAGAAATTCTGTAAATAAGTGTACATTAAAAATATACATAGCACACAAATAACAATCTAATCATAAGTTAAGAGGTTTTGTATTGCATTGGTTGGAAATTCCACCTTGGAATTTGTTGTTTAAAATAGGCGTAATGAAAATGAATTTTAATTAACTTTATTATTATATTGTCTTTGTGGTTGACCTGTAGAATCTCTATTGTTGTCAAACAATTAATCCAAAATGCCAATCAAGTCAATTAAAGCTCGTCAGATTTACGACTCACGGGGTAACCCCACTGTTGAGGTTGACCTGACCACAGACAAGGGACTTTTCCGAGCGGCTGTCCCATCTGGGGCATCAACTGGGATCTATGAGGCTCTTGAACTTCGTGACAACGATAAAGCTAATTACCACGGAAAAGGCGTTTTGACAGCAGTTGCAAACATTAATGATATCATCACGCCAGCTTTACTCGGCGCGGTAATTTACCTATTCTTTTACATTACAAATGTAAAACATGCCAATATCATGCCAAGTATTCTGTAAATTTTAAACATGTATTGTTAATACATGTTTTTTAATAACAGAATTTGGATGTGACAAAACAACGAGAAGTCGATGAGTTCATGCTGAGATTGGATGGAACCGAAAATAAGAGCAAATTGGGTGCAAATGCAATTTTGGGTGTTTCATTAGCTGTATGCCGAGCTGGAGCTGGTGAAAAGGGAGTTCCACTTTACAGGTAAATGAAATATTCAAAATGTATTACTTGTTGTTTTGATTATTAAATGTATTAAAAAATATTTACCGAAATATGGTGAATATGATGAATTTAGGTATATCGCTGAGTTGGCTGGTCGCACGGATGTCATTCTTCCGGTCCCTGCCTTCAATGTCATCAACGGTGGATCTCATGCTGGAAATAAGTTGGCTATGCAAGAGTTCATGATCTTGCCCACTGGGTAAATATATATATATAATATATATATACCTACAATTAAAAATCGCAAATCCTCGTGTATTCATTATAAAACACAGGGTAAAAATAAATAGTACATATTATTACTTAATTTCAGAGCAACTACATTTAGCGAAGCATTCAAAATGGGCTCAGAAGTTTTCCATCACTTGAAAAATGTCATCAAAAGTCGATTTGGGTTGGATGCTACCTCTGTAGGAGATGAAGGAGGTTTTGCTCCCAATATCTTGAACAACAAGGATGGTAAATTTTATTTCTAAACCCAGACTTTTCTGAAACATTTTTGTGTTCTTTGTAACATATTTTAATTTTTCAATTTGTGTTTATAGCTTTGGTCCTTATTAATGATGCCATCGCAAAAGCTGGGTACACTGGCAAAATCGAAATTGGTATGGATGTTGCTGCTTCTGAATTCTTCAGGTATACAAAGAGAATAAAATGACAATATTTATAATTTTATATTGAGTGCATAATCCATTTGTAACAATCTAAATTCAAATAATTTTCAGGGATGGAAAGTATGATCTTGACTTTAAGAACCCAAAACCAGATCCTAGTACATTCATTACTTCAGATCAACTCGGAGATTTGTATCAAGAATTTATTAAAGAGAATCCAATGGTCTCCATTGAAGATCCTTTCGATCAAGATGATTGGGAAGCATGGACAAAACTTACTGCCAACACAACCATTCAGGTATGCATAATAGCATACATTCATTCGTCATATTATAAGTAATATGCCTTTATCGTGTATTTTTAGCTACTAAATGGTCATCATTGCATTTTTTTAGATTGTTGGAGATGATTTAACTGTGACCAACCCAAAAAGGATTGCTACAGCTATTGAGAAGCAGGCATGTAATTGTCTCTTGTTGAAAGTGAATCAAATTGGTTCAGTCACAGAGTCAAGTAAGTGATACATTAAGATTTCAACAAGTATGAAGTAGTTAACAGGAGGTTATAAATAGTAAATACATGACAAGTGATTATAAATGTTTACAAAATTTGAAATATGCAGTTGATGCTCATTTACTGGCACGTAAAAATGGTTGGGGTACGATGGTATCTCACAGATCTGGAGAAACAGAAGATACATTCATTGCTGACTTGGTTGTTGGATTGAGTACAGGACAGGTATAAAATGAAATTATTACTTATCTTTTTCTTTTAGTTGTTTGATTTTTGAATCTTGTCTGAATCTCATATATGTATTTTTTAACTAGATCAAAACCGGCGCTCCTTGCCGTTCAGAACGACTTGCCAAGTACAATCAAATTCTCCGTATTGAAGAAGAGCTCGGACCTAATGCTAAGTTTGCTGGCAAATCCTTCAGAAACCCAGACGCAAATTAAATCCTAATTGTCGAGTGCAATATGAGAGTAGAGGGATAACACCCTAGTTGAATGCCGAATGCCCGGTTAGAATCTTTCGAATAGAATCATACCAGAGAACCGAATACAAAAATTTATTTAATTTTCATAGTTAAAAAATATTATGCATTATGGTGTAACCTTACAACATTGTAAGTTATTTTACCAATACAAAGTTCAATATTGTTCTTGCCAATTAATAATATTTGAATTTCGGATTCTCTGATCGGTTGCCTAGTCTTGTCTTGACCTGATTCAGCAATAAAGTAAAATAGTGATGGTAAATTTAAAAATGATTTTTAGTCAACTCTATATTCTAAATATTCATTAATTAGTAATTCACAAGAAGAATTCAAACATTCTTTCCTCTCTGTTGCTTAGATAATTTTGTTTACTGGTACAACATCTCTTAGACATTCATTCTATTAGAATGATTCTAATGACTATTATATCATTTATATCATTTGAAGGTGACAATGATTAGTATTTTTTCTGAAAGAATTTTTCTCGTAATTTATTACATTATCGGGTTTAAGCTCATCTTCATTTATGCATTGATATTCAAACATTTCTAGCTTTCGGTAGTTACAAGTGCTTTTGTCTGTAGTAGATATTAGTAGGATTATGAGAGCCTGCTGATTTTTAGAAGGTTACAATATATGAAACAAAAGCTACATTGCCTAAAGCAGTATTAAAGAGTGCCTCTCATGCTGGAATCTAAAACGTGTTCATCTGCCTATTTTTTCTGTACCTATATATATACAGATGTGTTTGAATTTCACAAGTGAAGGGAGTGCATTGTGCATACATATGTATATTATTATCTACTATGATAATACGTACTATGTACATACTTACATAGTACGAGCTTTTCAAATATTATCGTCTACAGTGTACGTCTACACTGTAGAATCTATTCATTTAAGCACCCAATCACATGTTGATGCTAAATTTATGCATACACATTGTCATCTTAGGTATATAGTAGTCTATGTATGATTAACCCTGAAATCCTGAATTGAAAGCTCTCATACAAGTAAAAAATAGTTTTATCCATGCATTTTCATACACACTGTGTGTAACACACACATACTGCATAATGTATAAGCTTACATACCATATCAAATGTGAAGACAGACAAAAACTTGAGGAGAGTGCATCTCTGTCCTCTGTACATATTATGGGAATACACACGCTTACATTCTATGTGTGAAGCTTTAATAGATCTTCACGTGCACATGTACATGCTACAAGGCCAGCTCCAAATCAACACTTTAAATCGAGTTTATTTCTCTTTGAAATATTAAAATCAAATTAAATTTCTGGGCATTCAGTGGAGTACACATTTTTATTTGCGATTCATACCAACAAATTCCACTGCGGTCTTTCACAAACTGGAAGTTAATTGTACGTACACACAAACAACCAATACTTCAATATCCAACGATAAGTAAGTAAATACGAAACATTAAATGTTATAGGCAAGTCATCATATCATCATATTAAATGCGTACTTAAAGATAAAACTATGGTATATGGTATATTGAGTTGTATAGGGCGAGGACTCAAAGAATAAGACAGGATATAGCATATAGTTATACATCCTTCATTTATTCACCATAATAATTCTATGTACGATTATTTTGATAGAAAATTGACGTTGACAGATAAGAAAGCAGATAATTTTCATTGAGGAAGCCACACGTATAGCTCTTGACTTTTGTAACTCGTGGAGGAAAAAAACCGCTCACAGTAAAAATTCAACCAGATTTTTTTGTATGGAAAACTGAAGATTTTATTTTCTACAGGTAAAAATAATTCTTATTTTTTCTCACAAAATATTTATATCATATACATTTATAATTTTAATGGACAAAACTAATTTAATTTCTTACACGTTTATTATTCCAGGATCCTAATTAACCCCACATAAAAATGTCGTTCCCCGTTCAGTGTTGTACATTAGCTCCAGTTCAATCTGATTATGAACCGCAAGGGACAATCTTCAAAATCGGTGATATGGACATTTACGAAACAAAAGACAAGAGCCCGAAACGGGTTTTGATTTGTGCGTACGATGTTTTTGGGTAAGTCTATATATTTTCCACAAAGTTTTATTTTATGCACATCAAACATGTTAAAATAACTATTTCCCGTTTACATGTGCACAATTCGATGGATTTGCCTTTGTTTGTAGATTTCACAATGTGACAAAACAAGTTGCGGATCGATTAGCTTCGGCTGGGTTCCGTGTCGTTATGCCTGATTTCTTTCGAGGTGAGCCTTTGAGCCAAGAAAACTTTCCTCCCGCAAATTTTGATGAAATATACAAGTGGATCGGGGAAAAGGGCGCATGGGACAAAACTGTCAAGACTGATTTACTAAACGTGTTGAACCACTACAAAGAGAAGGAGGGAATCACTGCATTTGGCATTTATGGATTTTGTTGGGCAAGTACACGAACCACAATGACGAATACACAGGGATGATACACATTATTACAATAATTATATATGGCAATAATAATTTTCAAATGAATGCACACAGGGTGGTAGGATTTCGATTGACGCTGTGATCGAAATTGACGATATTGCCGCATCGGGTCTAGTCCATCCGTCATTGTGGAGTGCTGAAAAAGATGCAGACCGCATAAAAAAACCAACCCTTTTGCTTCCAACACAAGGAGAAGCGGACATGGTACTAAATATATATTAATATTAGTATATGTATGGAGTATGGACATGTTTTTGACGGAAGAAGTCAATTTTATTGGTATATGGTCTTCCATTTATGAACTTTTATCTCGTTTTGTGTGTGAATCCAAACAGATTCCATTCTATGAAATTCTAAAGAAAAATCTCGGAGAGGAGAACTGTGGACATCACCGATTTGAAATTCATCATGGTTTTGCAGCAGCGCGAGGGGATTTAACTAATGAAGTGAACCGACAACTTGTAGATGAGGCCATCGACTTACTTCAAAAGTTTTTCCGAAAACACGTTAATGTCAAAGAATGATCACTGATTATTAATCAGTATCAGCGTGCTATTTTCCTCCAAGTAATGAGTGAGTATTGTATTTACCTACATGCATTTTAAATTGTTCTATCGCTTAACTGTAATGATTGAGTATTATATTTACCTACATGCATTTTAAATTGTTCTATCGATTAACTGTAATGATTGCGTTTTCCTTTGTGCTTCTGAAGTTTTTTGAAAATTCCATACGACTTTTGTTGTCCTTTGGCTAAAAGTATAAAGATATACAAAATAAACGCCTCCATTTGTATTTTGAAATCATTGCGTCTGTATAGGTATTAGGTAATTGTTTACTCACGAGTTTTTAACGATCGAAGCATGACACATGAACTGTCAATTCACAACACACTGATTCAGCATGCGATATGAGTTTTCACATTCACATTTCCTGACTCGATTGTCAGAAACTTCATTCCCGACAAAATAATTTCAATTCTCATTTCAACAAAAGAAAAGTTATATTGCTGTGCACGTAAAAATTGAAATTGAAATGAGCATGACAGTTTTATTTATAAATGAAGGAGGATATCGTATGGGATTATGTCATTAGTAGGTGCATTTTAGTACTTGGTGTTGTCTCAAAGAAAAACAAAAGTCCATTGACAGTGTTATGAAAATTGAAAATTAATATTATTTACATTTATTTAGTGTTTGGTATGAAGTTTTTTTGTAGGTAAATAAATTGTGTAACATGTAGGTCAATTCGTGGCTTAAAAAAGCGTAGCTGGCAGTCAGCATTTTGAGTTTCCTCTATTGCATTGAATTTTTTAAATAAGAAGTTGACTTTGTCTATATTCTATATATACAGTGCTGATAAAAAGTATTTGTTTTTAATCCCACGTTTCAAACGACAGCCCATAATTGAATTTGTCGTGCGCATCAATTGAATGTTGTCTTTGGAATTTCCACACTTGATATCAGTCTGATTCAGTCTACAATTTTCAATTCCCATAATTATGACCTCGTAACCAGTAAACTTGAGCATGTGGGTTTTGTGTAAACTCTGAGTACCAATTTAAATTGACTATACATATATATATAGCCAGAAGAAAGCTGAAGATCAAAATGGATATCAAAATTTGTGTGCTGAGTTTCCTAGCATTAATTTCGATTGAAACTGGAAATGCCCTAAAATCCAATAGATTTTCTCGTTCTCTACAAACTCGGGTGAGTTTAACAGAATATTTGGCAAGAATTTAACTAACGATATAAGATTTAGTTTCTGGTCAATATTGTGATTGTATTTGTTTTAGTACGAGTCAAAGAATAAGTTGAAGATTTCTGTTTACTACGAGACTCTCTGTCCAGATTCGACTCGATTCATTAAAGCTCAGCTGTATCCAGTTTACACGACAATCCCCGAGTATTTGGAAGTGGATTTGGTTCCCTACGGAATCGCCAATGTAATAATAGTAAATGAATTAATGTAAGATAAAAAACATGCTGCCAACTAATTTAATCATACTTACTATTTTTGAAAGCTAACTGTGAAGGCGGATGGCTCATTTGAGTTCCAATGTCAACACGGACCTTCGGAATGTGCTGGAAATAAAATTCATGCGTGTGCAATTTCTCTACTGGACTGGAGAGTTTCCTTGGCTTTCATCAATTGTTCGATGAGTTCAAGACATCCGGAGTTGGCAGGTCCAGACTGTGCCAATCAACACAACATAAATTATTCACCCATCCAACAATGTGCGCAAGGGAACGAAGGGAATAAACTACTAAATGAAAATGGAGTGCGTACCCTCGCGTTACATCCGAGACTTTATTGGGTCCCCTGGATTTTGTACGACGGAATCTTTTACAAAGAGGATTTGAAACCAAGTCAAAACAATCTTCTTCGAGCCGTCTGCAAACATCTCACCGGACAAAAACCAGCTGCTTGCAATCAAATTCCACCCCGTCCAGTTTATTAATTACAATTTTGTGTGCTCACAAATCAATTTCATGCTAAAATATGCTAAACTATAAATAAATGATAAAACAGTAAAAGAGTGATTTTCTTTCCTTGTCTTTCCATGAATGTTCTTTTTTTTTTTACCCACAAATCAACAATAATTTTAATTTTGACAAAAATTATGTATTAGTACAGATGAAAAGTTTCAAGAGTATTCTAAAAATAAATCCAAATAGACTAGAACTAAAATTAGAATAAAAAATAAAATAATTAATAACTAAAATAATTGAATAATTAAATAATAAAACATATTTCATACCATTTTATGTATTATATAACGAAGAATTTATTGGATTTTCAAGTGTGGAGTTTTTCTTAGGAAATAGTAACTTGGAAATTCATAGCATCACTGGATTTACCCACAGTAACGAATCCTTCATTAACAACAAGAGTCGAATCCGGGAAGTCCCTACTCACAAAGGATACAAACTGAGCATTTTCCGGGCAATTGTTCAAAGGATGAGGAGATTTAGTCAATTCAAATCCGGCTCCAGACCCCACTTCTCGATCTAGACAACCCAAAGAAATTCCCCAATGGAATTCCGATGTAAGCTCATTTTGCGTCAACGCGATTTCCACTTCACCAACGACTCGCTTCATCCCCACATAATTTTTTGTGTAACTATTGTAAATTAAAAACCACTTTCCTTCTTTATCTGGGACTGCAGGGAAATTCCAATTGACTCCTTTTGACTTGTTGGCTTTTCTATTTGTATACGTTTTTAAATAAAATTCTTGCTCAACTTTTCCAGAAATTCCCAGGATGAACCTGTCTTGCCTAGTGGGAACACTCCATTTCAATTGTTCGTCCGACCACACAATATGTTGTACAGTCGCAGGAAATAAATTTGTGACTGTTTGTTCAATGTCTTTACTATTGCGGGAATTCTTGATGAGATTTGCGAGTTGAAAAATCTCCGAATTTTTTTCGGATTCTTTTTCCACTTCTTTAATCAAATTCCGGATGGGTTCAACCTTTTCCACAGGTGTGGTCGCATTGTCAATGACTCGGAATTTCTCAACCAAAGTCAGGGCCAACACTTTTGAAATTGATGATGTAACATTTTGGGCTAATTCCGGAAGTTCTTCTGTTTTATTGAAGCTGTTCACAGGAGCTTCCTTGGTTTCTTGTACATTCATAGGAATTTCCTTTTTTTCCTCCACATACACATCCGGGATTTCCGTCACAATTTCTTTGTTGTTGCTTCCATTGAGATTTTCTAGAGTTGTAGCGGGTTCTAAAGTAGTCTCTAAAGATATGTAACTTGGATTTTGAGTATCATGAGCAGAGAATGAGTCGCCCAGAGTCTTCCGTAGAGAGTCGGCATAGTTCTGGTGAAGTGTGAGGATTTGATGTGCCCACTCGTCACCGAGTACTTTCGTTTGAATCCGATATTTCTTATTATCCTCCATGACCTTTTCATAAGCTTCAATTTGACTTTCTACAGCTTCAGTGAGAATGGAACAATTTTCATTATCCGTATTTGTATTATTATCATGGCGAATGAGTCCAAGACTGCACTTTCCTCCCAACAATTGGGAAATACGACTTTGAAGATCATTTGTGAGACTTTGAAGTTTGTTGATGGAATTGAGGGCAACTTGAAACTTGTTTGTTTGCAGTTCTGAGAAAAAGTCCGTGATGAGTCTTTTATTTCGTTCAATATAAATTTCCGCAATGGGTTTTCTTTCACTAATGGCCAAAGTCACAGTTGGATTTCGTTGGATTTCTGAGAGAGCGCTCTGAGGGATTTGAACTTGCTCAATATTTTGGATGGTTGAAGCCGTTTCCGGTTGGACTGTAGACGATTCCAGGATACTATCCGCATCACTTACTAATTTGGTAGTGGTTTTCTCCTCCTCTTTATTACTAAAAGGCCAAATGCCCATTGAAAACGGCAGAAATGTTGCCGTAAAAACTACAAATGTCCAGTACAGACGCATTTCAACTAGGTACTACAAGTTTGAAAGATACAAAGGAAAAAACAATTATTTTCTAATTTTTAAAATATTAAATTATTTTCTAACACAAGAACTATGCCTCCTATTTTAATCATTCTCATTTTTTCCAATTGATTCTAGAAATAATGTAAAGTTGTAATTGGGCCACCAAACTTACCAGTACTCAGGATGAGATGATTCCTTTTTGGACCAAAAGAATGATGATCAAAGGAGAAGGAATATGCACTGGCGTCTAGAGTCTAGAGAGTCACTTGAAATTTTTTGTACAATTATTTGGATTGGGAGAGAACTCAACGTTAAAAGAGCAAGATAAGTTTTGAAGTTCAAAATGGAACTGAATCTATCACATAATTTCCCAGGTCAAAGTAGGATAAAAAAGACAATATTTTTATATAAGAGATTGGCCAGAGACAAAGGCGAATCAGCGGATTGAAAATTAAAAATGCTTATTATTTGTCTTCGTAATCATATGGTATGTATATCAAGTCGTAAAACTTGTTAAATCATAAACCCTATCGAAAGCAGCATGGTCATCACAAAAATAGGATATGCACAGACCTAAAGAAAGTAGTGCGTCCGTAGAAATTATGTGTAGCCACGAAAATCAGTATTCAATTTCATATGTGTTCACAATTTCTCATTATACAATAAATCTTATTCAAATCCTCTAATAGTTAATTCGTAATAACACTATACTATTGTCAATAATATTATGCCAATCCGATGTAAAGTCTAAAGAAATTCTCTACAAAACTTCATTCACTTTATTTTATTATTAAATATAGTAGTTTTTTTGAGCTTTCATCTTGAAGAATCAAACAGAAATAATTCCAACACCACAAAAAAATTTGCATTTTCCTTTGAAATTGAGAATCAAAATCGTTTCATGAGAACAAAATAAAAAATTTGAATGTGCGTTATTCGATAGTCCTCTTTCTTTCCTCTCTGTGATTCACTGACATCATAAATTGTACTCGCTGTGTGTTTAAAATAGTGCTGAATGTGAGTTGTTTCGGATGCCGAGTTGGAAAAATGTAGAGGATGAAATCAAATTGAAACTTGATTGATGGATATTTGTAATTTGATCACATTCGAGGAAACCCGATATGAACTGTCTATGTACTTATAGTTTCCTCTCTCGATTTTTATTCTACATGGAATCAAACTAAATTTCGTTGGTAGTGACTGCTGAGTCAGTAGTGCTGACTAATTATAGAAAATTCTAAACAGACTCAAATCTGGGCTTTCATGGAAATTCCATCCTGTCGTTCTAAAATTCATGAAGAGAGTTTAAAACTATATTCAAGAAATCAATTCAGCCAAGTTTTTATTTGCATTTTGCTCAATATCCGCATGATAATTTTAAAAGCCTTATGTGGTCATTTTATTAAAAGTTTTTAATTGAATAGTTTTGTACATGAAGGAAATGGAGATTTGATTAAAACTTTGTTAGAAAAGATTGTCAAATGTTTTTATGTACTTTAAATCGAATGTAATTTGTTTCGAACAAATGAGCTTTAAAAATTTGTAGCTTGAAAGTTATAAGAAAATAGAATTTTTACTTATGATTATTTATCAGAATCCAAACCATTCCTCTTCATTTTTTGTTTTCGGTTCACTGGCAGGTAATTCGGATTCGGAAGGTTCCACTATCATAATTAATTGGGGTTCTCCTTGTGCTTCAAGTTCTTCCTTCTCTTGTCCTTTGTCCCAAACGACTCCAATCTGGTCCCACAAATTGAAGGATGAATAAATGCTCGGGTCATCAGCTTGCTCATTTAGGTCAGACTCCTTTCGATAGCCTCCTTTAGTGTCCATATTTGACAGAAGAATATTTTTATATTGGTTGTGAATACCCAAGAGTTGGCTATCCATGGAAGTAGCATCATTTCGGAATTTTTTATTCGACTCAATCAAATTTTCCAATTGAGTAATTTGGACTGTAGTATTTTGTCGAGTTGTTTTACAAGAAGTCAGGGATTCATCAATGACCCAATTTAGACGACAATTCTGACCCAGGAGCTCCATAATATTGTTTTCAATTGAATTAATCAATTCTTGAGCTTTCCTCAACACGTGAACAGCCACTGCTAATTTATTGTACTCGAATTCCCACTGAATTCGATTCACATTCTCTTTGTTTCTTTCCACATAGATCTCCGCTAATGATTTAGATTTGTCAGCAATCGGGGATGGATACGGTGAAGATGAATTTTGACTAATATCTTTCATTTCTTTAAACTTCTTGGTCCCTTCGGATTTGGAGGATGAGGACTTTTTATAAGATGCTTTTGTTGGGCTGTTCTGAGTTTTCACGTTTTCAAAAGTAGTCATTGATTCGTTGGGTTTCAAAGTACTTGATTTGATCCCATCTTCATTTTTTATTTTGGCTGTTGTATTTGTTGTGGTTGGTGTGGTCAAGCCATTTTTATATTTTTCGGGAATCGGGGCCCATTCTTTGGTCGCGTTTCCTTTGGTAATGGACGGGACTTTAGTGGAGATTGTTGCTTTTATTGTAGTACTTGGAGTTTCCGTAGTTTCGACTTTACCATACCCAAATATCAACCATCCCCAGGAAGAGGTCACAGAAAGAAGGATCGTCACCAGAAATGTAAATATTACTAGGAAACGCATCTTGACGTATATCTAGTAGTTTTCAAAGGGAAAAATGTATACAAAATTAGGAAAGTACTTGTTTATTCCCACTAAATTTTGGAAAAAAAACGTTTCAAATCAAAGACAGGAAAACGTTTGAATTTTACAAGAAACTAATTTTTAGAAAGAGCTTATTTTAGAGTTATTTTTTTATTAATGTTTTAAATCCATCCAGCAAAATAGTATGATTTTGTTTAAGATGAACTGACGAAACTTTTACTTTAACACACCTGTTCAGATGGAAATTCACCAGAAAATTGCTCGATTTCTTCAGTCCTTTTGTCGTAATGAACAAAAGAAAACTTGTTCACAGAATAAGAAAAGTAAACTCTGTATACCTATACAATCTGTGTTTTTGCTTTACTCGCCAATAATTGTGGTTCCGTATAAGTTAAATGAGAGAGAGCGAGTTATGATTCATGACATTTCTCGTTGACAATGTGAAAATATTATAAATTTGAATAGTCAGTCGTTGGCGTCGTTGCATTAAGAATTTTCATCGTTTCCTCTGACGATGAGTAAGTTTTATATATAGATTTAGAATTAGAGTTCGGGTCGTCAAAGGACTTTTAAGCTTTAATTGTTCATATCCTTGATTTTATAGCCTCCTGGATTTTTGCAACACTCACATACAACATTCTTTCCCACAGAAAAAGGTAATTAACTTTTTCTATGACTTGGGAAAAAGTAAATGATTGACCATATATAATATGTAAATAAAATAGTCGAGCGACTGCGTCATCTGTTCTCAATACTCAATATGTACAATTACTCAAGACGAATATAATGCAGATGATATGTAATTTTTAAAATGCCTTCCATTGAAATTCACAAGATCTTTATCACTCTTATTTGTGCATTCATAAATATATGTATTGAAGCAAAGTGCAAAACTATATTTCATATTTACATGAAAACTATTTCGAAGTAAATATTGAGTACAAAATAAAATGGCAATGGATGAAAGGGAGAAGGAAGAAAAATATGTACTCGGAAAATAGGAAAGTCTAAGATGCAAGGTGAAGTTTGGAATTGGAAAGTTTTTGACATTGTCCAGTATTTATCTTCTTTTTGTCCACATCCAAGTGAGAAGGTTAAAAGGACGACTATTAACTATTATTATTATTATTATTATTATTGTTATGCTATTGAGGAAAATGTATTTCCACCTGAATTCACAATTCACGGAAATGAAAACGAATGTGAAGAGAAATATGTATAAAAGCCATTGAAGATACCTTCCGCATTCTCACTTTTCCTCCAGCTTCCGTGTCTTCCTCATCCTCATTCTCATCCCAATCATAACTGCCTCAATTCTTGTGCTCGGATTTCAATTTTTGAATCATCCCAATCAAAATCAAGCTCTGGACAATTGTCAAACACCTATATTTTTTAAGTGAGCTCAGAAATTCCGGGATTTCCCTGGATTTAATAGGAAAATATGAAGTTTGTGAGAACCAGATGTGAGATGGTAAGTCAAATAGCAATATTATAAATTCAGTTACAAATCCGATAGGCGAGCAAGCTCTGTATTAGATTAGTCAATGCACAGAGTCCGCCAATATGTCCGTCAATATTCCGTTGTTAATTGGACATTCAATGTTATTTCCCCCTTTTATATGTAGACTGAAATGCTTCCGTTTGCTGCCGTTCTCATACTGTCAGTGTTGAAAATGGTGGCGGGTGCTCCTTCAAACCGGGACGGGGATGACTACAAGTCTGCGGGTTTGTATGATGACAGAACGGACACGACATACGATCACAGTCTCATTGCAGCTCATCTCAATCAACGATTATCCTCAGTCCCCAGATTAGAATTCCTCTCCGGAAACGAGTCCCCCGTCCAAATGGAAGATCGTAAATTTAAGGGGGAGGGAGAGGAAGAACTCCCACCACCCCCACCCCAACCAGCCATGAGTTTGGGACCATGGATGAAATACAAACAGACCTACTACAATCCTTTCATCTATGGAGGCCCCGGACGAGGACCACCCACATTCCTTCCCCAGTTCGGAGTTTGGCCGGTTCCCCGACCTCAACAACAACAACCAGCCAACTATCAAGGCTGAAAAAATAACTTTGTTCTCCGCTGATTATTAAACTTTAACTAATTATTGGTAGTTATCAATTTCATATAGATTACTTCTTCCCTTCTTCTGGAGATGACTTTTTTCTACTGTCACCCTCAATCAATCTTAAATTTAATGAATTCAATGTACACAACTTTTGTACCATAATTTTAATTTAACTAATTTTAAAATGAAGCCATTACAAATATCGAATGTGATTTAAAAACTCCAGAATTTTACTCTAAGCTCAAACTGAAAACTGATCGTGAGTCTGATGAGGGATTGAATAAAATGTGTGCCAGTATATACTTTTTTACATTCTTTTCTCTCTCTCTCTCGCATGCTTTATTTCCATTCACTTTCACAAATCCAAAAACTATAAAAATCATGATGAAATTGAATGAGAGATTGAATCAAATATTCAATACCTGGAACAACCTAGGTATTTGCATATAGCTTAATTATTAACTGCCGACTAATTGCAGCATAAATCATGCAAGAAAGTTAATGTAATTGTCAAAGTTACATCTTAAAGTATAGGTATCCCAAATGAAAATGAAATTAGAATCACTTTTATGTCATTCTGTCATTCGTCACACTTGAGGGATTTTGAAAGTGAAAGCTTGAAAAAGGGTACGACGAAACTGAATAATGCGTCGAATTAAGTAGTTTGAGTTGGGGCTATACCCGCCAGCCGACTTTGAGTAAATACTTATGGAATTTCAAGGTGACGTAAAAGGGAAAGTGTTCCAAGTTGTTCTAACTATATATATAAAGGAAAAAGTTCTGGACAACATAAACAAAAACAAAGTAATAAACACTCTGACGATCAGAGTCGTCTCACTCCTCACAAGCACATTGAATTATTGAAAATTGAAAACCCATTTGTTTTGTACATATTGTATTTAAATCTCATATACCATTTCCATACTATACAGAATTTCTTATCTGAAAAATCCCACTTGTATATAAAATTAGTTGATGCACCACACACACAGCACCGTATAGGAAAATGAAATTGGGATTTTTATCCGTAAGATCTCGTCGTGAATCATTGGAAAAAATCTCTGAATGCACATGAAATCTTGTGGGCAGACTCATGATAAATTTGATAATAATGATAACTAATTGTGATTTGAATTAAATTCACAGGCTCTGATCATGTCTACCACATTTCTCTTTGTATTTCTGGAGCAATCTGATTGGTGTTCCGCTGCATCAGACGTGAGAGGCTCCAGGAGATCATCATTCAACAGTGGGAAACAACATGGACAGGATGGGAGAGGTGGGCGAGGTGGGAAAGGTGGGGGGAAGAAGAATAAGGGGAAGGGGGGTAATGGCGGATCATCAGAAGGAGAAGAGGAAATGGATGTGAAGGAACTGTATAAAGAGTACAAGGCATCCTTTTATTTGAATCCTGGTTGGTTCATTGCGGATCTCCCACCATTCCCACCACTCTCCGACTTCCAAAAGTACCCCAGTAGTAATCTCTACCCAAATCCTCAATACGGTGTGATGCTCCATCAGAATTTTCCCCCTCCGACCCCACCCAAAATGAGTAAAAGTGTGAGTCCCTTCGTCAGTAACTTTGCTGGCTACGTTGGGCCAATTGAATATGATGAAGTCCCTGTCCTCCCCGAACCCGAGGAACCCCAACAACCCGGAACATTAGAAAAACTTAAAGACAAATTCCTCAAATACTACAATTCCATTTTTGACACTCCTCTTCCCCCTTCTCCACCGTCGTCACCAATGCAAACACACTCACAGTATTCATATTAATCAATATAATATGCATGAACTGTCATCCGTCAAATTTTATTAAATTGTAAAGTATTTAATTAATGTCTATTTCAATCTTTGATTTGATTCATATGCATATTCATATTCATCGTATATACCAGTAAATTACTGATGGCTTTCATGTCATGTGGAAAGGGTTTTTCGTTCCTCGTATAGTTTAAATGTCAGGGGAAATGAGGGCAAGTTGGAGAGAGAAGTTGAAATATGGGGCAGGAGAATGACAAACAAACAATAAACAATGCTCCTCTCTTTTGTTAGAGAGTCTGGATTAAGCATCAAAATAAAGGAATCATCAAGCCCTTTTTCATTTGTCATTTGCCGTCAATTTAGAGTGCAGACTTTTGGGATTCGGGCTGGGCATAAAAGTGAAAATGTGTGAAAACAGAGGAGGTCCATTGTTCTCATATATAAATGACTGTGACAAAGGTAGCGACGAAAACACAGTTAGAATTTCGGTGACGGTGGGACAATTGACAGGGGCAGACATATCATATGTAGGAGAGAAAGCAGAGGGAAAATGACCCATTCGAGTGCTGTGTGCAGTCGGCTAAACCTTTGAAATTTGGAAATTGGACAAACGACAAAGCCACAACTATGTATGACTAAATGAATGCTTGTTTATGTTTATATTTATATTTATATTTATTCATCTGGATTGACTAATTATGATTTTCAAATTGAAATAAAGTTTCTCTGCTCTCAATTTTCTTTTCCCAAAATCTGTACTACACATATATAAAAGACGGTTGACCTCCTTTCTCTGTCAGTTCCCTCCTGTCCGAGAAATCCAAATGAACACAACCAAAATAGTCTCTCTCGATTCTTTTTGCAAAAGTGAAAACTTCCAGATAATCAGAATATTTAATTATACTCAAGTAAATCTGTTTGAGATTGAAATCGTGCAAAGAATTTTTTCCATTGTTTTTTTTTTTTTTTACCTGAGAGAAATCAAATGAAATTCAAATCAACGTTGGTAAGTTAAATTAAATTAAATATTATAGCATTTCAAGAACAAGGAAGATGTGTCTTCTTAAGGGAGAAGTAATTTTGAATTTTGAACTAATTTGTGATGTGTACACGTGCCATGATGATTGCAGGTAGTTTTGGCATGTCTCTCATGCGGGACATTGACATTCGGAGCTCCGAATGTTAAAGCATCGATTAAAGGGAATCCATCGGATGTCTTTGCTGGTTGGGCCCCCATGGGATATTTCAATCAATTCTACGAACCATCAAATATCATTGGACCGGAAATTCTTAAAGGTATACAAGAGTACAAGGACAAAAGAGTCTCACGTCCAATGCTATAGCATTTTTCTCTTTATGTTTTGACGC
Source organism: Gisinianus flammeolus (assembly GCA_034699125.1). Classification (NCBI taxonomy): domain Eukaryota; kingdom Metazoa; phylum Arthropoda; class Collembola; order Symphypleona; family Katiannidae; genus Gisinianus; species Gisinianus flammeolus. Next base: position 57,602 of record JAIUND010000566.1, read on the forward strand.
ATGTGGGTTTTCATTTAATAAATAAATCACTCATCAGGTTTTGGGGTCCCATTTGCTGCCTACAATGGTTTCAATCTCCTTGAGACGATGACGACAGCTCCATTGGAAATTCCTCGGGATGCAACGTCGACAATCCCGCCTGGCTATGAAGATATGCCGGAGCTGTTTGCCCCATCATCATTCAGTGATTCAGCGGCTGCTGGAGGTTCCATGTCCTCTGGTTATGGCGGAAATTATCCCGGTGCTTCCGGTTCTCGTCCATCAAATCCAGTGTACGCCAATCGTGGAAATTATGGGAACCCCATGTCAGCACCTCATTATCAAGGAAATCGAGGCGGAAATGGACAATTTTACCCCAATCCCAATCCAAATCATTATTATTAACTCTCTATCTCATTTTTTATTTATGTATATTGTTTTCATTTCAACTAATCGTAATCGCTACTTTAAAAAAACAAAAACAAAAAAAATGCTTTAACTTGTCTTCTGTCTGTTTGTTTCTCCCAACTTTTTACCAACTTACTCGTTATGTTTTGTTTTATTTTGTTATGTTAATGGATGATAGAAAATAAAACTTTTTTTGTTTTACTTTCAACTACAAAAACACTCTCGGACTTGAAAAGATTAATAATTAATTGGAGCATTCTTCATATAGTAAATAATTCTCAAGCTTATTATTATATCCTTGACTGATATTGAATAGGAAATGTGGTTTCTTAGTAAATGATTGGATTAGCATATGCTAATCCTCCTGACACAGTGAAACACGGAAACGACTGTCCGAGAGAATGTGTGATAAGAGGCACTGTAGTATATGGTAGAACTGGGAATGGTTTAAAATTCTAAGTATATCCATATAGAAATTGGACTTGAAAGAATCTTATTAAAAGACGATTAAAATCATTTTTGAATTTGTATTTAAAATTGAAACATTCCTACTTAGATTGTATAGCAAGAGTAATTATGAATTAATGAATTACACAGTGATGACACTGGGAAGGATGAGTACAAAAATATAGTCCTTAAACTTTAAGGACTATATTGTATACGAGCGGAGTATGTATGTAGTTTCTAGTTGGAGGCAACGGGGTACATAATAGCGATATACTGCTATAGACCTGGTAATGTATATCGTCTGTTAAGTTCACAAACGAACTATAATTATTTTCCTTAATTTCGTTGACCTGCTGCCAAAGGTCAAAGGGCTCAAGATGGGGCTGTGGGTCCTTCGACATTATTGTTTGCAACGACCTTTTCTGTCACCCTGAATTTTTTCAGAATTTTACCCACAAAGACGGACGCAGTAGTAGCATTTCCGCAAATTAAGGAAAATCGTTATAGTTCGTTTGTGAACTTAACAGACGATATGTATGTGCTCTATTTACAAACTACATACAGTATATACTCTCTTAACTCAAATACTAGCCAAGTCAAATAGTTCAAATAAACTACCTACGGTGTAACTACGTAATTGAGAGAGCGCCTGGCTCATATCAAAGAAAAGCTATAATAATAATAATAGGAAATGTAGTGGCCCAGTTCTGTCTGTGCAGTTCTGTTCACAGACCCAATAAACAAACGAACACAAATACATGATAGGAAAACAAGATTACCTATATGTAGTGTACCCTTTGAGCATCCAGAATATTTTTCATCTTGAAGGTTGAACTCTCCAGAATGGAATCAAATCCAGAGAGTTGAGGAGCAAATGTCAAATTTAGGAGACCCAATTGAGACATTTCCATATATTGATATTGTCATTGTCCATTCAATTAGCATTCTACATACAATTTCAATGCCATCCAAATGTCCAAAGGCATAACGTAAATAGAATGTAAAGTATATACAAATAAGTATATATACATACATAGTACTATACACGTAGACACAGCTCACGTTCAACAAGTACACATAAATACAACATATTATGGCATTTATCATTTTATGACAGATCTCGGTGTATTCATAGAAAAAAATCCGGGAGATTTCCATTGACTTGCTTTCAATTCGCCCTACTGATGAAATACAATTGAAAAGTCCATATCAAGTCACATTGAGGGAAATGAGGGAAATGAGATAGGAGAGAAGAGTAGAGTAGTGTGTTAGTAGTGTGTTGTGAATTCATATACTTGAGCCCTGAGCCTGACCTTGGTGGCTCCAGAAGAGTCTGAGCTTGACATTCATCCACCACTGGACGGTTCAATGGAGGAGGGAATTGTGGAATTGTGGAATTGAGAGAGACAATGAAAGGATGATGGAATCTCCATCCAAGTAGTCCCTGGACTTCAAGGCAAAGGCCAAGTTTAAACACTCAAAAATAGACGCATGTTTGAGTTTACACATGGGGCTTGTCAACTTATCGTTAGGGAGAGATCGACTACTGGATGAATATGTACTATGTATACTGCTAACGAATGCTCCTAATCCTAATCCAATTCGTATATATGGAAATAACAAAAACAAGCTGGTTTTGTGTGCCATGTTTTTCCATCCCAAATTATAATGGCCTCAGATTGAATGTACTAAAATATATATAATGTAATAGCATGGAGATGATAATATAGGAGATTTTTGTGTGCAGAGTATATTCCAGTACTTATTTGAGTATATCATAATATATAGCATTCTATATATACACGTGTGTGTGTGAACACCTTGTCCACACACACTGATTCAATTTCCTCATGCTGGAGTCGTGAGATATCCCAAACCATATAAATAGTCGAGATTCCTCTCTGGATATCATCAATTCATCCTCATCTTCCAAGTCTTAGAGATCTCTCTCTCAGCTGTACAACCAAACAAATTTCAAATCCTCACAATTTCTTCAGTTTTTCACAACGCCTCCAGTTTACATTTCCATTTTCGGACCAGTCAATTTTTTCCTCAAAAATGAAGACTTTTTTCGTTATTGCCGTAAGTTTTTCCTGTGCAACATCCAAAATTCAAAATTCCGTCTCTCTCTCTCTCTATTCTGAAATATCCTACTTTTTTCAAAGATTTTTCAAAATGTTCCTTCAAAATCTAAATAAAAAGTTAATTTTCCTTGTTTTCTTTCACATTTCAGTTGGTGCTCATGACTTTGGCTCAAGTCCTTTGCGCTCCCGTAAGTTTTTAATGTAAAATTTTTTTTTTGCGGGGGGGTTGATTTGACAGAACATAATGCACAGATGGCAAGTTACTAATTAAAATGGTTTGATTGTTTGATGGTTTAGATGAAAGGTGAGCAAAGTCCGGCTCAGGACAGGAAAATGAAAGGGATGAAGAAAGGAGGAGGATTTCGGCCGCTCCCACCTCCACCACCACCACCGCAACAGACCCTAGTGGTTTCGCGTAAGTTAAATCCTCAAGTGTATCTATATCCAACGATTTGAGTGAATATGCTCCATTCTTGTACATTAATTGTTGGAACCCTTTCCATATGCAACCCTTTCCACTATCATTTTGATTTTCTGAAAATTTTCATGTACAGAGCCCGTTTACCTTCCGTACTATGTACCTCAACAGCAAAGCTATCAACCCAGCTACGGGTATCAACAACCTCCAAGATATAATCAAGGATATCAAGGATATCAAGGATAATTAAACAATAACGAATTTTACTAGGACAATCCAATCCCCCCTCCATCCAATCCCCCATCCATCCCAATCAATCAACCAACCAACCAACCAACACTGAATGAATGAATGAATTGTGACATAAGTGAGAAAAGAGTACTCTTTACCACCTCCATCCATATATACTTTCTATATATATGGCTCTTTGTATAAACTCCTTCCTATCCCTACATTTTCTTATATAAGTGCACACTAACCCTATTTTTTTTAATAAACCACTGTAGAATTTGTATTACAACATTTATTTTTGTACGATAATGTGGAAAAGTAATTCACAAACGATCAAATGATTGTGAAGACATGAGACGAGAGAAGGCTACGACTGAATAAAAGAAATGCTATATATTTTTTCATATATAAAAAATCAAACAACACGTTTTTGACCAAATTTTACTTTGCATTTGAATTCCATTACACACACCTTGCATCTGCTGCTTCATCAGCATATTTCCTTCTGGTTTACCTATAAATTTACATCCAAACAACAACAAAAAAAAAACAAGGATCAATTATAGTTTAAGTACCGTGGAACGGGGTCAGTCCGAACGCCCAGGGGTGACTCCGAACACCTTAAAATGCCTGTAGCACATTCAAATTTGAAAATACGATATTTTGTGTTGGCTACATGAAAACTACATTAAATTTTCTATCAAATGTGCTTTGTTTCCGAAAAATATGCGCCGGTATGTTTCCACAGGAGGACGTTTAAGAAAATCAAGAAAATGCTACAATTAGCTCTTAAAACTTTTTTGTGTCAACAATTTTTTTTTAAATTTTATTTTTTTGACACTTTGTATTGTTCGTATACTATCGAAATGTTAAGTATCCTCACTCTTATATATATTATAACATTTGTAGACACAGTACATAAAAACGGAGCAGAGGCTAAACCAAAAATATTTTGAAGTAAAAACACCAGCACCAGCAATATTCTCCTGTTGTAGAATTTACGGTGTCGGCTCTGCTCGCTCCCTGTTTACGTACTCCTGTGTACGAGTGTTTGTTTTTAGAATTGCATCAGCCAATCAGAGCTCAGCTTCTTATCTTTTCTGACAATCTTGTCACGTGACCACGCCTATTGTTTCGTTAATCGCAGCTACATGCCTGGCACTATGTACCTCCAATTTGTCACTTGCGGTATGGAGACTTTAGACTGTGCATAATTTTCAACCCTTGTTTGTTCTTGTTGTTATTATTATTATTATTGTTCTTCTCCTTGTTTATTGTGTTATTTTTTGTTTTTCGAAAAGGAAAAAACAAAACATGGAAAAATGTCTCATTCAATTTGTAATATTTGTATACACATAAATACAAAGTCCAAGGGAGAAGAAGAAGCCCCTCATCTGCCAATGTCAACAATGAAGTTGGACAGTGAAGGATAGCCCGGAAGAAAACTACAAAAGCGAGAGATTTGCCGTGTAAAAATCATTCGAGTGTTCACTCCCTTCCTCTCTGGAACTTCCGAATCCGTCCCTTTGAATCTGAACTGGAGAATTTGTGGAAGAGTATATAGATATATATATTTGAGTGACTGACTGACAGAGTCTTCACTCATCCCAATCACCATGAAGCTGAAGAAAATCCCGACTTTCCTGGTACATTTCCTCATCAGTTTATTGTTTCTTATTTCCACATTTATTGTTAATGTATATACATTGTGTTGTGTCTGTTTTCGAAAATATCAACTCGTTTCTTTTTGTATATACGTTTCAGCTGGTTCTACTTCTATTGACGGAATCACTGGAATCCGAATTAGAGACACAAGGAGAATCAGCGATGGTAATTAAAAGAATTGAAACGATTCCCATGTATGTATATTTTCTATATGTACACAGTTACAGTAAGATTTCGTAAACTGTTTTACATTCCGTAGATAATAAAAATCCCCGCATGATTACAAACAACGACAAACAGTTGTGTAATCCAATCCATTCCAGTAAATTGAAATTGTACTTATCTTTTTTCTTTAGGAGGATTCCATGTCTAGTTCATCGAAAGGAATGACTTGGATAAAACAATGGCAACAAACACCAGCTCAGGATAGAAAAATGAAACTTAACAAATTAAAAAACATGTTCCAGGAGCAACCGCAAGCTCCTCCTCAGCAACAGATGATCCAGCCAGTGTACATTCCGATTCCGTATTATCCAAGCTATCAGAAACCGCCAAGCTATTCTCCCCCCCCTTACTCTCCTCCCCCTTATTCTCCTCCCCCTTATTCTCCTCCCCCTTATTCTCCACCCCCGTATTCTCCTCCCCCTTATTCTCCACCCCCGTATTCTCCTCCCCCTTATTCTCCACCCCCTTATTCTCCTCCCCCTTATTCTCCTCCCCCTTGTCCGT
>JAIUND010000567.1:0-63546 GCA_034699125.1 Gisinianus flammeolus
TTTGTTTGTTTTGTCCAGTACGGACTTTCTTTTAGCTCGCCTGAGTTCTCTCGGCTTGAGCATTGTTTATTATTCATATAAAGTATATTATAAAACCCTTTTAAAGTATATCCTTTAAAATAAAATAAAACAATATAGAGCTTCGAGCTTGAAGCTCAAAAGTTTATTTTCCTATGAAATCAAGTACATTATATATACATATATATTGTACATTAATAATATCTGAGGAATATAAGTGCATACAGACTACAGTACTACAGACATTTCACGTGAAAGTCAAAATATGTGGAGATGTGTGGTGGTTTAGATTGCCTGGTTGGGATTAAATGTGCAGTGCAGAGCAATGTGTTTGCATTACAAGTTTGCAATGATGACAGACAACTCAATTTTACATGTCGAGTATAGTCAATATATGATTACGATACACATAATATAATGTGTGTGTTCAATGTGTTGGTGGTAGAAATACTAGAAATGCGTGAGAGGTCTGGAAAATACATTAGCACCACCAATACTTTCGTTTGTTTCTTTCGGCTTCTTTCTCACCCCCTCATATACTATAGTCTATAGATTTTATAGTATACAAGCTCTGGATTCTGGATAGTTTGGGTCTGAAAGAAAGAGAGAGAGAGACAGAAAAAACGATATCGGATAGTATTTGAATGTGAACACGTGTTGAAGAGACGAGAAGAGAGAGAACTGGTGTCGGATTCTCCCCACATGCAAGTTAACCGAGGCGATTCTCCGTACCCAAAAGAAAATCTCAACGCCAACGAAGCAGCAAGTGGAAACAAGAAAGCAAGGAGAAATCCAAATCAAAAGGGACCAGGGCAGTGTCGATTCTCTGTATAGGTAGTTAGTAGTTAGTACCGGCTTCCCATCCAAATCCAAATCGTAATGTTGACGAATCTTTCCTCAGTCACTCGTTCTAGACACTTAAATTTGAAATACAAATCGTTTTTTTTTTGCGAGAGAAAACAGATCTCATGTGGTGGCAGGCAAATCTGCATAAGGCCAACAATATATAGATTTTATAAATGATTTTTAGCAAAACAACGGTTGTTTTTCTTCAATTTTTTTAAAGGGCTCAATGCCGAAATAATTTGTAAAATTCCAAAAATTACCATTTAAATCTCCCCGAATTGAATCGTGATTTGAAGACTGTTCCATCTCCAGATATTTATTTCTCGTAGAGAAAATTTTACAATAACTTTTCATGCGTAAACAAGATTGAAAGCTGTTCATAAACATTATATCATAATATATATTAAGATATATATAAATTATCATGTGTGTACGACAGATTGTATACAATATATATTTTGAATCCATTGGAAATGTAAGAAAAATCTCAAAATGTTATATTTTTGGGACCAAGATATATATATTATAGACCATTATTAGAAAGACGAAATATTTTTTTTGGGATGATTATTATTGTCGTTGGGATGGAAATGGAGCTGCTGAAGATGGTTGACTGTACATATATAAGTACATGTATTTACATAGAGCAGTGTAGCTTGATATATAAAGTTTTGAGGGTGAGGGTAAACAATAAGGTCAACTTTAAGGGTCCACGAAGTACAGGCAAAGGAAATGGGAAGGAAGGAAATACAGTTTTGCTCCAACACACACACTTACGATATACAACACATACACACCAGCACAAGAAAGCACGCTGTCACAAAAGTTGAACAGATACACACAGCAGGTATACACATTTTGGATGTATAGGAGCTATTTTGCTCCACCGTTTCAATTAAACGTCCATCAGCTCCACGAACCATGTTAAAGCTTCTAAAGGAAAAATTCTATTCAATCTATGCAGAGGTATATAGTAGTAGAAAAATTGAATAGATTTTTAGCAACCTTGTTTTGTCAATTCATTGCACCTCCTAAAAAAACGAAACATCTTCCAGCCGCCCAAACAATTACTATACACTTGATTATCCTTATACTTTTAAATATTTATTCCGATACAAAAGTTTTTCCATATTTCCGTAATAAATCTTGAGTGAATTCCTTCTTTAGAGTATCCAAGCACCTGTATAATTCCGTACAGAACAAAACAATAAAACATGTTTTAAAAACTTGTACATATATTCATTATGAACGCAGCCACACATTAAATTATGAAGACTAATTGCAAGATAATTAATGCTATCATTGTTGGTTTGGTATCATTTCCTAATTAGTTAAATGGAAAGAACAAAGAGCTCCTACCGTTTGTAAAGAGGGTTAGACCTGTACTTTGAGATATCAAGACTAGGTGCGTGCGGCATGTGGACGACAAAAGCATTGGGTAGGACCATGAGCTGATAGTTCTGTGCCTCCAATTCCATCACGTGTGAGACTTTATTCCACCCGAATCCTGCAAATCTCAAGTCAAATTCGGGGATGTCTCGACGAACGACAAGATATGGTTCAAAATCCCCTTCCCATTGAACCTAACACAAAAAATCCATGACAAAACAAATGTACAGGAATTAAAATTAGTATACTTTTTACTGCACCATTACCATTACTATTATATTACTATGAGCTTTGCTTTTTCCGTTCCGCTTTTGCAGAAACTGGTGAAGATAGGAGCGAGTATATAGGAGTAGAAATAATGCAGCCGATACATGCACAAGTGTAGAAAAGTGATGTGCAATTTAGTGTACTCTAAAATCATAATAATAGACTTTAATATACTGTCATCATCAACTTTCAAATACTGCATACCGAAATGCCAAGGCATACCACTACTAAATACGCATTGCATATATTTGTACACATAAGCGTACGTATAGATAGAGTATAGAGATGTTCTCAATTATCTCTCTCTCTCTCTCTCTCTCTCTCTCTCTTACAATGGCCCAGATCCTAAATTTAGGTGAAGATACACGGATCGAGACCTGCTCACTTGAGCATACGAATGTACTTCCAGCCGTGAATGAACGTGATGTTTCTAGGCTAACTCTTTGTTCGAAGAAGATGAGGGGAGAAAAACAAGGAATACAAGCCAGCGGAACAAATTTTTATATTTGAAAATAGTATGTAGTAGTACGATATATATATTATATATATATGCAGGGACGATGAGAGTAAGAAGCTCCGACGCAGATGGAGGAACATCAATCTGTATGAAAGAGGAAGATGTGATTCTGCTAAAAACCAAGATGTCACATTTCCCACTTCTCCTTCTTTATTTCTTGTTCATCTTCTTGATGATGACTAATAGATGAGAGTATAAGTATACACATACGCATACGCTCTGTACAAATGGCTGAGATGTATGTAAAAAATATAATGTACAGGAGACTGCTATTCAAATGTAGGTATATGTGGCTGTGTCAATTACGACAATTTTTTCTCATATCCGTCTTGATTCTTTTTCTACTCACCGCAAATGTTTATCTTTCTTTCTTTTTTTCCCCTGTACAGACCTTTGTGCTGACATATATACATACATTGTAAAAAAATATTACTTTAAATCAAAAGGTGAATAGTTTTTTTTTTTGACGGTGTATGCATGTAATTTTTAATGGAATCTATTTTATCATAAATAATATATTTATTAATTTTTATAACGTCTTTTTAGACTGCACTGGTTAACTTTCCCGTTTTCTAACGCTATAAGTAAGATGTAAGACGGTTTAAATTCGTCGAGTGTAAAATGTAAAATGATCTCAAGTCAAAGCAATGGTATTAATATTAATGAGCGTAGTTCATATAATAACAACTCATTAATGAAAGATACAGGTGCGAAAGTCGAAAGATTTCAATGTTGATAAAATGAATGTGGATGCTTCAAATGTGTTAAATGTACTGACTCGAGAAAAACGAGAAATGAAAAAGATTGCTCGAGAGTCAAAATGCCGTTGTATAAGTAAACAGAGACTCTCTGTGTGTCTCTCGTTTTTCCCTCTTCACACGACCAGTTCAAAATGTGAGAAAAAAAAAGAGAAAGAAGAAGAGATTTGAAAAGATGAAGAGAAACTCACCTTATACGGAGTTGTAGCCATTCGCCACTAAAAAAATGTATAGTCAAGAGTTATTAGTTAATGCCATGTCTTTATGAGAAGAGCAAGTTGGTTTCAATAGACGTTTTTCATCGTAAGTACCTTTGGGTAGTTTGTCGGTGCATGACCTTTAGCCCACACGTGGTACCTGTATATATCAATCAGATCAGTTGACAAGCAAACTTTAGCAAATTTTTTTATACACAAAAGAGAAAAGAAGTATAAGTATAGATTCTATAGGTACTATATGGAATTTCAATGGAATAAACACAAAAGTGTATACCGGAACGTAAAAAGATCTCCCACATCAAGCATTTTCAACAGTTCAGCTTTACTCGTCGGGAAATTAATTCTGCATAAAAATCAGAGTTAATACTCACTATTTATCATTTTATCATGTCTTAACTATAATGATTGTAAAACGTTATGTAACTGTTACACATTATAAGATATATACCTACCTGTATCGAAGACTTTCAAAGGCAGGAACAACAAGCGCCTGCCAAAAGAAACATTAAAAAGAACTTCCAATAATGAACACGGAATACATGTATATTTATTGTTTTGCATTTCCATGTTTCAAGTGAACAAATGAAATATTAAATGAAATGTGACACAGGAAAAACTCTGAAAAAATTTCCCATACGTATATTACAACTCACAAATTCACAAATTGGAGGAATTGAATATCACCGTACCTTGTTCCCATCATTCATATGTAGATTGGATATTACTCGTCTCAAGTATGGATAAAGTCCCAGCATAGGTAAAAAGTCAATATCAATTAGGAAAACGTAAGGTGTTGTCACTTGACGAAGTGCAACATTGCGTAGGAAGTTGACTGGGTAAAGCGTCTGGAGATCAAAACAATAAGAACAAAGAAGGTTGTCTAACACGCAGATTTTCATCAAATATGACTATTTATAAATAAGGATAATATGCAGTCTAGACCAGCTCATGATTTATTATATTTACCTATATAGGTATATAATGTAGATTCATGCACGAATAAATAAAAGTAAAGTTAAATAAGCCATGGCACATTATAATCATAATATAATAAATATTGTTGAAAGTCCAACTCACTCCTTCCTTGTAAACGATGTGATATCCAATATTCTTCCTCTGTGCTAAAGGTTCACAGCTGAGAACAAAACTGAGGAATTGCTGCGCTTCCGTATCCGACATAAATAGAGCCAGGCTAATAGGACCTGTTAGGACCATGGGAAATCTATTACAACTTTTCACACATTCTCCACTTACTATCTGTATATATAACGTACCAATGAGACTTAAATAGCGCAACGTGAGAGAGTATGTGTATTTTTTGTGTGTTTGTTGTTACGGGTGCATTTGCCAAGTAGTGCGTGCATACCAAACATTTTTCTCGTCTCTCGTCTAACACAGAACACAGATACAAATACAAATACAAATACACACAAGGCTATATGCAGGAAAAAATAGATTATTTCCGTTCAAAATGATTATTTATATTTCCCTATGCATACATGCACAATAAATATTCAAATTCTGTAATGTAGACAAAGTTCTCAGGGAATTTTCATAATAATGACATGAAAAATAAAAAATCTTCCTGTTTCTAATTTTTACTTAGGTATATTTATATTTACAGTCTGAATCCGGCCGGATTGCTTCATTCCTTTAAAAAACTGCCGCATTTGTACATGATAATGTATATATATGTAAAAGGTGTACTTGCAAATGGAGAAAGCAATTGGTATACGAGAGTAATTTTAAAACAAGACTCAATACAATGACATGACGCACCTTCCCAATGATTGGCCAGTGACTCAATCATTTGCAAACGATCCATGGACAGCTGGGCTACGAGAGTAACATCCGTCTGGTCCACGTCTTCTTCTGGTTCGTAAACGTAGTCCAAATAAAATAAATGCGTCCGATAATTTGTGCTCTTGGCTAGTCTAAATTCATAACATGGGTCCTCTTCGCTTATCTGTATCAATACGGGAGAAATCAATCGTTGTATTTACATCATTTATACACATAAACTTGATTTCATTTCAACAAAACATGGGAATTTGGGAATTAATAAAAAAAAAAACCAGTTGTTTTGTTGCTGTGCACACAAAAAATATTGGCGTTATTGGATAGAATTGAATAGACCATGACATCATAGCATCAACATCAACAGCAGTTAGTTTTGAATGAAAATATTTTCATGTATTGTATATGATTTAAAAACCTGTTCTATTGTTGAGGAAGGCATGGTGTAGTTACTACATCCAAAAAGTTCCCGTCTTAGTAGATTCCCGTCATATTCGAGAAATGTTAAATGCAAATTTCGGAAAAACTCGGCGTGCTTGTTTTTGACTCGAAGCTTCTTGGGTGAGTTCCAGTGAATGACCTGTTGACAGAAATTATGCGGCAAAAATTATTGAGATGCCGAAACACACGATTAGTAACTATACATACGCGAAAATCCTATCAACTCTCTCTCTCTCTCTCTTTCTCTCTTTCTCCTATATGAGTGCACATAAATAATGTTTTAAAATTCCAATCAGGTTGTTGGGGAAGAGCTCGGCAGATTTTAATTAATTAATCATAGTATGTTGTAGATAAATACAGCTTGTATAATTTTATTCATTATTGTTCCATGATCATGACCATGATATATATTAAAATTAAATGTATGATATGATGGCAAACATATGATCATTGAGAACTTTTAAACCAATCTCAGAAAACTAACATGTAATCATGAATCACGAACATCTCGATATTGGTAATCATGACTGTATTTAATGTTCATATCCATTGTTTGTATTTGCTTTACTTTCAGTGTAGGGATTCAGACTTGACTGGGACTTACTTTGAGATCGGTGACTTGACTGTAGCATTTTTCACTGAGAGAATTGTCGGACAACTGTACATTGAATTGACAAGGTAGTTCCAGTAAAATCTGTGGATTTTGTGTAATGACAGCATTAAAAATATCTTGATCTGCTAAAGAAGTGGATAGCATCGTCTGGAGGTCCCTTTCCGCTATCATTCGCCACAGATGTGGCCAATTCATTTTACGCAATTTGGCCAAGTCCATCAGTATTACTCCTAATTCGTGCACACAATATAGTACAACTATATGATTACTTTTATTCTACTGCTTGTTTCTTTATATAGGCTCACACAAAAAAGTCAGTAGACAGTGAAGCTTATACATATATTCGTATGGAGGGAAAACGTATATTGAAGATCACTTAAACATTTCATTTAAAAAGTTTAGGCACAAAGTTAGGTTTTATAAGACAGTTAGAGATCCGTTAGGAAAAATGTTTAAATGAAAATGATACCTGTATTGTAGCCACGACCCAAAGCTGGCCATGGTCTATGATTTTTCCATAGCTTGCCTAAATACCAGTCGCTCTGATTCTCGACTAAGCCAAGAGCCTGTACATTATATATGATACAGACACCAAACATACGGTACATTTAGTTTTTAAAATTATCCTACAATGTACGATATATGTGTAGGAGGGAGATCGTATCTATACTCACAATTACAATTCCCACAAAAAAAGAGGATCAAAGAAAAGACAACAACATTTATTTTTCTGTACTTTCCGATATTAAATTTGGTATTCACTTGAGATGGGTTCATTTTACTGAAGATATTCCAAAGTTGGGCGATATCCGCGGCAAAGGTGACATCCGTATCGAGAACGATTACTTTTTCCAGTGTCAAAGGGAATGCCCGAGGTAGAACGAGTTTCAAAAGTCCGTAAACACCACTGTAATCTATACTCCATGGAAAGAAAGTATACATAGGTATGTGAGCCACGTCTACTGCATACGTACACCATTCAATATTTGTAATACTGTCATAATTTTTTTTACGTTTATTCGGGATCCAGGCCACCTCTGGCACTTCGTTGTCCGCCAAATAGAAGCTCACATCCACTAAAATAACCAAAAATCATGACACATTCATTAAGTGAAAACTTACTTCCGGCTCTCCTCGAAGTAAAAACAACCATCCTTTCTATTTATTTCCACAATCCTTTCTCGGGAAATACTTTTCTAATAGTTACATCTTAATCTTGTCATACTTTAACACAGAAGATCTTATTCAAAATGAATATTTTTCTTGTAAAGTCGCCTCATACAGACAAACAACTTGTGTAATAACCTTTCTTGTTGTGTTATGATCTAACCTCGTATAGTGATTTAACTGATTCCGTGCTTACGCTACAATCATTTCTAAATTTCTTGATATACATATTCATATTTTAAGAGTCACGCGAAAATAGTAGAATGTGAATAGAGTGTTTAGTTTTTATATCTTTTTACCAACTTCTTAAACCATCTGAAAGATATAATTTTTGTGGTATTTTTCCCTATGTATATATTTTAAACTTTAAAGTTTTAAGGCAGCGGTTCCTTGAATGTGTGTGTACATACGCAAATATAGACGTGAACATAGGTTAGGAGTCAAAATAATTACTTTGATTAATGTTCCATGTGGAGAATAGCGTTCTTAGAATTAAGTGAGCTTTAGCATCTGTTATTAAGTGTAAATGCAATGGATTCTTTCGGTAAAACAGCATGGATTTGATGAGAGTCACCACGGAACGGCTTGAATTCGTTCCTCCACAAACAATCCCCACATGAATCACTTCGCATTTCCCGACTGTTCCCGTCCCCTGTAATTTTGTCCAACATAACAGTGTGACAACATTTGCATTATGACAAAAAAAAGAATGAACACTGGACATTTTATACTTTACACACAAAAAAAGAGAATAAAACAAGACGTCAGATTGTGCCAAGTGAAATATGCATAATTTCACTGTATGAAGCGGATAGAAAATTAAGAAGAAAGCTAACGTGCCGGGCTGTGTTTATTATGGTTTATTTTCTATCCTATATATGCGGAGGTATATGTGTAATAAAAAAATTGAAATTGCTGAAATTATTACTGCATGCTGACAGAAGCTTCTCAGTAATTTGAAATTCGTGCAAATCTATTTTAAGCTCATGAAAGAAAAAAAACTTGATTGAAAATAGATTTAGTGAAAGGTCATATACGGATTAACAAGAAAAACAGTTATGCATCAAAAATGAGGTATATTATTATATGCATACCATTCTTTTTAATTCTTTAAAAAAGAGAAATTACCATTACATTATTATAAACGATATAAATGAATTAATAGTGAGTATTCACGCCTGCATCATTTTTTAACTACATATATTCGAAGAGCATTTGAGTATAAAAACGTGCACGGACTGGCAATCAAATGAACTGACGCATCTTCATCTTCCTAAAATGTCTACGTTACGCAGTATTTTAGCATTAATTATGCAGACAACCTGTACATGCATGACCAGGCATGCTTAATGCTAATAATAGAGGAAAAAAAATAGAAAGAGTGTAATATATGTATATATATACATATACGAAACAATAATAAGTACAAGCATAAAGGAAACAGGAATAAAAAAAACTCATGAACGTACTTGATCATAATTTCCGAGTTGCTGCTTTTCTTGTTCAGCTGGAATTATTGGATGACCCCGCGTGTTTTGTAACTTGATAATCCCTTCGACAGACTTTACTTCCTGGCCCTTGCCCATTAAGACTTCTCTCCATGTAAGATCAAAAATCACACCGTCGTTTGTAGCTGGAAAAGGTAAGTGATTTTAAGCTTAATTCAAATATTCATCAGAACACAGATTTTGTAAGCATTCGGTTAATCCTAATAGGTAATAGGTAACACTCATAAGAATAACAAAAGCATGGAATGCAAATGTACAATATAAGAGCGTACGATAGACGATCGTATACTTGGCCATTTGTCTGCTCAGTCTCATATAAATATCTACAGTATGAAATGTGTTTTATGTGACCAGCAATAGCTCATATTTACTTTCTGTCTATATTCTAACGTAAAAGCAAAGATACTCATTATAAAAAATGATTTCATTTTTTTGTTATGAATACCAAAAAAAAAACAATAAACAAGGTGTATTTGAAGTTTAAATGAACGTTGAAAGATTGGAAAACTTTGAATTTAAACTGACTTGCTGCTGTATAGTATAGGTACAATGCAAGTTGAAATGATTGTTGTATGACGAAAAAATACTATAGGTATACATAACTACATATATACAGGGAAGAAATGGACGATCTACCTGAACAACAATCCATTGAAAACACAATGACACAATGGCAGCCATGTGAAACCATCAACATCCCCCACCAAAAAAAAAAACTCTCTTCCTTTCGTCTCATTTCTTGGAGATGAAGAGAGTTCTCAGTTGATTCTCCAAGTGTACAAAATTTAAAGCATTCAAAGTCTAACCATGCATCTATCTATCCACCCTTCCCGTTTATCATCAAAAGCCAACTAACCGGGAATAGAATATATAGGTGGACTATATGATGTTGAAACCTACTACTACTGCTACACTATACTACACCAACAGCCAACAAGTAATTAGGATTAGAATACAATTTTTTAGCACATCCGCTGGAAGACAAACTCTCATTCCGTTCTTCTCTTTTCCCTTTACTTTCGACAATGCTCTTCTTTGGCTCCTTGTCGTCAACGTGGTAAAATCCCATGTTCAATATACATACCTCTGTACTCTGTACGTATACATACATATGTATTATAGTTTTTTCCCTTCATTTTCTATTCCATGCTTCTCTGGATTGTCTCTATTTCTAATAGACTTGCATGTACAGAAACAGATATATTATTATTGTATATAAGCAGACTTACAGACTTTATAATTTTGTAATTTTCTATGCTATTTTATACTCGTGCAGCACACGATTTGAAATACAATCCAAAGTGTGGTAGTGTGTTTGTACACTTGGAGAATAATGGAGAAACGCCTTCTCCTGCATTTTGTGATCCTCCAATAATTTTTGTGATGCTACTTGTATACGCTTTACAACTCAAAGTTAGGACACACAATGGCTTTACATAAGTCTTCTTGAGCAGGTAATATAAACGAATGTCAGCGTAGATATTTAATGGCCGAATACATTTGTGTATCACTATTGTTTCACTACATAAATACATGGACGCATACGCATATATAGATACATGCTCTCTTCCACAATTATACACACAAAGGAGAAGGAGATGGGACAACTGAAGAGAAGAAGGAGACAAAAACGTATAGTACAAAAGTCTGTAGGTTAAGTGTATGTGTATGTGCGTGTGTATAGAGTATGTATAGGGGTACATGTAACTATATTACACAATTATATTACGATTGGTCATTGGAAATTGTATTATCTATATATGTACATATGAGAATAGGGAAAAGTGAGCTCATTACTGTACATATGTAGTAATTTTTCATATATCATCTGTTTTTTATGTTTAACTCTTTTTCAAGTATCTAGTTTAGTGAGACAGTGTACATATGTATCTGTAAGTAAGGAGTAAGAAGACACAGAAGACAAGGAGGAGGAATGATGAGCATAAGTGTTCATACTTCCCCATATATGTATGTATGCACACGGACTACCACTCTAATCATATCTCACATCCGCTTTACTGGCTTATCTCATCTGTATCTGTGACCTTCGGCTTTTTCTTTAGGTGTCATCGTCATTCCTAGTTTAACCATGCACTTCATTCTTCAAAATGGCAGCCATGTATCTTACTAATGCAATGGATTCTATAACTTTTAAAACTCATTTATTGCTTGTACATACATCACATCACGTGTGTGTGTGTGTGTGTGTGTGTGTGAGAGAGAGAGAGAGAGAGGATTTAATAGTATTTCTATCTACTTCCCTTTATTTTATGCTTCCAGTTCCAGTTTTTCTTACACTATGTCATTTTCGATACAAGTATTCCCCACACACCACACATGTAACCTCTTCAAACTTTTAAATATATATGTAAGTCCACCATCTCTCATCCCTGTTTTGCATCACATGAAGGGTGATTTTTAAATTCACCCTTTAAAACGGACGAATCTAAAGTTCTCCAGCTTTTTTTTTTTTGCTGCAAAAAAAAGTTATTACGATGCTCGTTAGAGCATCGTAATAGCATAGTTTTTATACAACTTTTTAGCTTTGGCAAAAAAAATCCATGGTCACAGTGCCTAGCCTGTGTGGATGTGTACAATATGAATTTACTAGGGAAAAAAATGCAATTGCATTGATGTTGAAAAAGAATAACTTGCTTGCAAATATTTATGAACAAAAACAAATGTGTATTTTTTTTAGTTTTAGCTCAAGTGACCTGCACAACTACACTACCAGTCATCATCACACCTTTGCTACAAATGTTTGGCAAACTTGTATAAGTATTGAAGTATCTTTTCTTTTCTAATCATATATAATATATACAGTTGAGTAAGTAGTATAAAATTTGTGTTAAAATGATTTCCTGTACATGGTTTGTGTACACATGTTGGAATTTAATGTAATTTGTCTTGAATCTAGTTGGTCGAGACGTTCAATTAATCTGATTCGTCGTTTCTACATAATGTTGATTTTTGTTTATAGGAACTGGGCATATCTGTTTGGATTGTGTGTTCACTGACTGAATGAAGATGCATAAAGGGAGGAAAAGCAAGGAAATAAACTTGAGTCTACAATGAAATATCTGTCTCTTTCAGGATGGAAACCGAGAGCCTATGTACACACTGAAATGCTCAATGATCATGCAGCGGACATGAGCTTGAGGCTAATACTTTGTCCTTACTAATATTAGCATCAATTATTTACAACGACGTAGAGTTAAAACAAATGAAATGTGTGTCTGCGTGTGTGTAGTTACAATGTACTTCAGAAACCCATAAACTTACCAGTGCTTAAAAAAATGCCAAATTGCTTTCTGCTCGTGTCGTTAATTAGGTCCGTAACCGACCGTCGGTTCAAATTAAACATCAAATAAACAATAGTATTAGACTTCTAACCTATGGAATTCGACTTGAAGCAAGTTTTCCGGAAGCGAGTCTATTAATCTCGAGTTGTAGTTGAGATCAGCAAAGCCAATAATCTGGCGGGTTATGTGTACACAAATTCTTTTGAAGTATTATATCGTACAATATGATGATTTTTTATGGAAGATGCCCATTTCCTTGTTTCTCTTCGTAATACGATTTCCAAATACGATTCCCAACAAAGAGTTTCGAATGCTTTGGGGAAATTGAGAACTTTTTTTAAAATACCTAGCTGGAAATCAGGAAAAAACCAGTTGGAAACATGTAGTGTAAAGTAAAATTAAAAAAAGAACGAGTTTATGTTATGCCGAAATGCGTATTATTTATACCGTAAATGTCAGAACATGAATGCAGGCTGAAGTTGAAGTTGGACGATAGCAATCTTTGGATTTTGTGAAATCATACAAGATAGAAGAAGAACCACAAAATGTGTTAATGTAAACTAATAGTAAGTACCCTTAAATACCTTTGCTGAAAAAAATCCTGAAAATTGAAAGCAATATAGCGGCTGACAATACAATACAATTATGTGATAATAGTATGGTTTAGAAAAAATAAGAATTATTTGTGCGAATATGTTTTTTTGGTGTGTCAGTACATTTAATCATTATTCCTAGAATTGTTCACTAGTACATTGTATGTAATACATATTACAGATCTGTATGTAGGAAATTTTGAATAAAAGTTACGTGAATTGCAAGACACTCTTTGCAAAAGAAAATCTCTTATTCAAATCAACACACTTCTCTACTTTGAGCCTATAAGAGTGTCTTCTCTACACAATTATTTTAGTGCCTATAATTTATGATCCAAAAGAATATACGAGGAAAAAATTAAGCAAAAACAACTTGTTCACGTTTCTTTTACTTTTCGACACTGTATATACAACCACTATATATGTACATGTATACAAAAACTTGAATTCAGCGAGATTGTCCATCATCACAATCCTCAAGTAAAGTTCCGTAGATCCTTTTAAAAATAAATCCATACAGTTTGCTCGTCTATAAATAAATCACATGTATGGACGGACTCCTGTTACGTCAGATGTTTATCGTCTGGTGTTTATTTATTAATAAAAAATATAGTTTCCAGAAAAAACTTGCGTACAACTCACGTACGGATACAGTCATATGTGTTTCCTCCACTGTTCATTTCGTTCTACCGCCTAATCATAATGATGCATTTGATGCCTATGTATTATTTACCATCAAATCGATATATGTACACAGTACACGTATATATTAAACATGGTTATATATTGAGATTTACATCTTTTTCTTTCTTGGAATATACCCATCATAAAAACCTCATAGAGACATTTAGAGTCTTCAATAGATTTGCGTGCCAAACCACTAACCACTGAAAAATGACAAGAAAAGTGAATAATCCATTTAATTGCCCTATTTGCCTTTTAAATTATCGTAAACATGCTGAGCATCTGCGTTCCGCAATCCGCAAGCATCCCAATCCGCACATTTAATCTCATTAACAACCGCGATTTCAGCAAGGAAATTCGATGATTCTTTACAGCAAACTGACAACGGGCACACAAAGAACGCACTGGAGAGAAATTTTGAACTCCTTGCTTTGCTTCAATTATAGTAAAATAGTAACAAACATAAAATATGTATACCTAAGTAATCTAAACGGTTATAGTCAAAGTGTCGAGTTTTAGGTAACATTTCTAAGCCAAAACCCAACTAGATGCACTGCTGCTGCTTTCTACTCAACATATTACCAACCAATCTAAATAACTCATCTTCATTATCATCTACATATCTCTACATCATCGCTGATTTAATCTCATCTCCCATTCGTCTACAGTTTTAGTCTTTACTGTCTGTTCATTCATCAAAACACGATCACAATTTACATTCATTACTAATTCCTCTCGTGTACCTGGACACGAGAATGCATAACGTACCATATATACGATATTATGTATAATGAGCAAACAATTTGAAGAACATTTAAAACTGTAATTAAACGAATGCTTACAATTAGTCAAATACACTTACAGTGGTAAATTGAGTTAGAGAGAAAAGCTATAGCTGATATAATATACTTTATATGTATTTGTCCCGTGACGTGATATAGAGCAAATTATATGCTATCCCTTTACGGATATTTTAGTGCCATGGTAGAATGTGTGACAAACTCCTTTATATATATATATGTAATACTTTTTTCATTGGGGCGAGACGTGATAAATTAATTTAAGCTAATTGGTGGTTTATAGGTTTATACATACGAGTGGACTCTCAATAATACACGTCTTTGATTCTTGTGGTTATTGAGCACATATACATAGCATAGGGATACATACATATTTGTCTCAGTCGACGACGACGACGGCTACAACGCCGAGGAGTTGAAAAACCACTCAGGTAAAACCACTGTATAGGGAGACCCTTTTTTTGACTGTGACCCCATCCCTATACTATTGATTGCTGGAAAGGACGACAGAAGAAAATAGTCTCAGAAATTGGAAGGTGAAGGTGAAGAAATATATATCACATGGCCCATATATACGATATCGGATATATATAAAATGTAACAAAGTGATTAAGAATGAAAGGAAACGCATTTGCAGGTACCCCTCACTACCCACTCAATTTCTAGCCACTATCTATTATTACAATATATTACTTTGAAATGACATGAGACACATCATGAATGCAGTGCAGAGGTACAGAACTGCAGACCCTCTCTCTCCTCTCTCTCTGTAATACAGAGAATACAAAATGTGGTATTGTACTCTTAGTTTTTGTATTCTTTAATATTCTCTATATAGTATTATATTGTATTGGTTGGAGTGATAATATGACAAGTATCGATTTTCTTCACTTTTTCTCAAAAACTCGACCGATTCCCAAAATGACATAATGAACACTTTTCCAGTACATATATTATATACATCAAAAGCAGACCATTGTGTGTGTGTGTATTCAAAAAGATATATAGGGGGACTTTAAATAAATTTCAGAATGCAAAAGAATATATATAAGAATACAAAAGTTCTCTTGTGGCTATCAGATTCCCACGATTCTCTAGGTCATGTTCATCTGTCCCCACACTCCACTTTTAGTCAGTCAGTCTGGTCTCACTTCTCTGTATACGTAATGTATAAAAATACCTACACCATCTTTTGAACCTCCTACAATGAGAGTGAAGAATAAGGAAATGAAATTGATGTAAAGAAAAAAAAATTCTTCAAAATCTTTTTGATAGAGTGTAACGAAACAGTTTACGATTGTACGATTTAGATTATTACGATTGTAATATATGTGTGTATTGTGTATGTAAGTATGTATAGCTGAAATAAGAATGAGCTTTGAGACATGAAACCTTTTTTTGTACGGGCTATATAGAAAAACTTATAGAAAATATAAAATGCCGCGTGCCTTGTAATGAATTAAATATATATATATGACTGTGTACGTACAGGTACATAGAAATTACATATCCTTTATGAAATGAACGCGGAAATCAGTACGTGCAATTGATGATTTGGAAATTTTTGAAGAAGAAAAAACGGAAGTGCACGATAAAATGGTAGATGGATGTGCGTCAAAGAGCCAGGAAATACTCTACTACTAATTTTCCAACACCAAAAGACGTAGCCAAATAGTAATGAGATGGACATACAATGCAACTACGTACATATGTATACAACCACAAAAAACCTTACAGTTTACTTTGAAACATTACAAAGAGTTATAAAGTTGTATACATACTACATATATACAACCATACAAGAGACTATAGTTACAAAGATTAAATTTTCATGCACTACATACCCCATGGCCCACGGCACAAGTTAAAAAGTCAAAGTCAAGATCAGTTTTTGAACGCTCAATTTGAACTTGAATTGTTTAGCCAGTCTAAAAGCACACATTGTACAAACACATATTGCATACAAGAATAGCCATTGACTATATATGTTTGTTCCCAAGATTTTTAATGTTGGCCTAGTCCCAAGTCACAAAGAGAGGAAAATGACTATTATAAATATATGTACGAGCAAAAACCAACCAGTGTATGTGTATACACAGGAAAGAATCATTAGAGGGGTTTGTATACACATTTACAAGTATTTAATAGTAAGTAATAGCAATCACAATGGGATTGAGCAAGCATTCAAACAATGGAGAATTATCATTAGTTAAAACGGCTTGCTGACCTTTCGCTTCCAAATATCGCGTCTGAAGGTAAATGGTGAAAAAGGAACCAAAAATGCTACCAACAACGAATCCTGTCACCCAACGTCTCGAAAATGAATGTAAACACCCATGTCTTCCGCGAATTTTGCTTAATTGAACTTGCAAATATTTTCTGTCGCTCTCTCTCTATAGAATGCGTGTATTACTGGTTAAAAATAAGTACGTTCAAATGAATAATGTGTCGGTAGTATCCAAAATGGAAGCACTGGATCTTGTTATCTATATGATGAGTGTGATTTATTTTATTACATTTGGATTTCTGAAATCAGACAAATTGTTGTAGGTGTAATGAGAAGCACAACATGATATTGTCAATATTTGAATGTCGTATATCGTACAGCTATGTGTTACGTTCTGTAAGATCGAGATCCGATTTTGCAGCTGTCAAAATCAAAATCTCAAAGGTTCCTTTGAAATTCACAAGTTGAGTGTAACAAAAAGAGTTTGTCTCTGTTGTGTTTCTGAATATACAACATATAAACACGTGAAGAATGGATGAAAACTGTGTATAGAAAAGCGGTGGTGAGATGCTCGTTGACTCCCGATTTTTCCCCACACACACACGAATAATATTTACGGAAGCCAATTTGTTAACCAAGTTATAATTAAATGTAGAAAGCGTAAATGTGTTCAAATTGGGAAAAAATGGGACAAGTTTTGAAAATATTTTGATTTTCCCTCAAAAATGTTATTTTTAGGTAACGCATCAGCAGTAGAGTACACACAAACGAGCAGGAAGTAACTGAGGCTTTGGACATTGTATACACTGCACGAATTCGGTATATTACTTACATACCCAATAGGGTATTACCTATACAGTGTACACGGGAGGGTATATGGCATGAGGTTCGCACATTATTATTGTTTTTTCCCTCTTCAGGAACTTGTGCGATGGGAGTCCGACTCTGACTGACCCACTAAAATTACACATACATTTCGTTTTTAATAGGGTATCCCTTAATTAAATCAAGCATCAAGTACGACATTACAACATAGTATACCTACTATTTACAATCAATGTCAGCTCCTCTAAATCAATCCCCTTAAGTAAAATTCATTTTAGTTGAACCTTCTATGGAGACTCGATGTCATCAAGCCGACTTACTCGTCAACGCAACTGCCTCTCTTTTCATTTCCCCAAAACTTCCCTTTGAAAGGGACCCTTTCCCTTTCACCGCTTTTCACATCTTGTCTCCTGGAGCAATAAGATGATTGTTCTTACTCCATTAGAGTAAGAGTAAACACTCTACATTAAAAAATATTACATGCATTTACATAGATAGGAAATCAGTGTATGAAATTACTATATGCTTCCTTCCGATGATATTGAATATTCCTCCGAGTCACGTGTAGTAAATGACAATATATACCATTAACTACGATCACAACTCAACAACTGTGGAAAGGGTATCAATTTAAAAGGTATACATATTATAATATATAGAGTCATATTTCGAATTCCAAAGTAGAGGAAACTAAATGCTTCTATATATGTATATAGAATTTCCTGTGTTTGTCGTAATCAATAAAACCTTCCAGCAGCATATACATATAGAATAGAACTTAATAATGAGAAAAAATATGATTTATTCACACAGAATACAGATAGGTATATACTACTATGTACGGTCGGTCTGCTTTGTAATTTAGACCTCCTTGTCTATATATATAGTAATAATATTATTATTAAATGGAAATACGTAATTTTAGGTCATTCTCATTTTATAGTGACTGTTTTTTCGACAGCTCTAATATATCTCTATTTCGTGTGTACATATGCGGAGATAACGCCAATTCCCGTGGTAATAACAAAAGCACAGATATGTATACCTATAGATACCGAATACATACTCACATACAATGTAATAATAAACAGACGGGATTCCTCGCATGTTGTTGTTTCTGTTTTACATACGAAAATTCTTTTGCTTATAGTTTCTATGCTGTGACTGTGTGTATCTTCTTCACACACTGTACCAAAGTACTGTGACTGTACAAATGTAACGTCTACACAATACACATGCACCACGGATACATAAAATAAATAAGTAGCAAAGTTCAAAAAAATTGGTGCAAAGTCCTTTTTTTGTTGTTAGTTGGCAAAGGTAAAATATTTTTCATATGACTTTCGATCATTTTTTATTATAAATTTAGTTGGTTCATTTATTCTTTAAACATTTAGCGGATAGGCTGGAAATTTTCAATCGCTGGCGTGGTTTGAAATTGTAACTCTGCAAACACATTTTGTGTACTTATAGTAAAGTTAGTTAATTCAGTTTACTGCTGATAGTAAAGTAAATAACAAATAAGGAGAGTAAGGATTTTGTATTTTTTGAGCCAGTTTCGTGAACAAATCCCATCTTTTTTGTTAAATAGCTTGGTGTGCTAATACTATCTATATTATTGAACATAACATTTTAACCTTAATTATTATATTCGTGAAATTCGAAATTTTTAACAGGGAAATAAATCAAAACAACACACACAAAATGATTTTGGCAGATAAAATAAGATTGCTTCTGCCAAGAGCAGGGAAAATGCTAAAAGCCAAACCATTTCGGACGGTAATTCTAAACATTCATTGATACCACAAGTTTTTATTTTTTACAATTAATATTTAAAATGACCTTATACGATACATATGGATATTTAATTATTTGTCTAAACTGTGCACTTTTTCACTCTATCAACAAGGCTTTGACTCCATTAATGATATTTCAAAGCGTCTCACCAAGTCAACCACCAAATCGGACATTGACGACGAAGACCATCACAAAAAGCCTTGAACTTGTCACCGCTTCAAACAAAGAAATAAAAATAAATCCCTCAAATCCGTTTCAATTACAAGTGGATCCTTCGGCCGTTGGGAAAAAGTCGGATGAAGTGAGACCTCTTACAGGCTAGTTGAATATATAGAACATTTGTCGTCGTATTTGATGACTTGATAAAAAAGTCAATTTGACACCAAAGATTTGTATTATATTTTCCTCCTCTTCATATTTTTCTTGACAGTTCTTCTTTGCTGGTTAATGTCCCAAAAGAAACATGTCTTGTGAGTGTACTATATATAGTATTCACATTTATCTCCATATTAAAGTAGTTATAATTTAATGATTAGCATAGTAAACATGTTCATTTTTTTGGGCTTTCATTTTTACAAACTGCTAAATAAACAGTCAAACTTATAATCTTTTGTGATTTAGAAAATACGCTCAGTTCTACCTGGATCAGGGTTTTGACGTTCTTACAGTATCGATTACGCCTTGGCAACTCTTGTGGCCTGTAAATGGTACTCAGGTTAGTCAAAGTCTTTCCCTTGTCAAATTTAAATAACCCCTTGTTAGTGAGAATATTTTCTATTAACAATTTCAAACGTATATATATATTTTGAGAGACGCCATATGCAATACCCTTAAGTCATACTTTTGATTGCTGCGTGTTTGGGAAAAATATAGGTGATTGCAAAGGATGTGCTCTCATTCATTAGTCAGAATGAACAGTACAATACGACGATGCTACATGGATTTAGTGTCGGAGGTTATCTTTGGGGAGAAGTCTTGAGTTTGATGGCCAAGGATCCAGAAAAATATAAGCCAGTGATTGACAAGATGTAAGTAAGTTCCAAAGTGGAGCGTCTCGTCTATTCGTTCTGTTCTTGTAATAATATATACGTTATGAAAAATAAATACCAATTATCAATAATATTACAATAATAATTCTATATTAAATTTACTGGAAATTTACTCAAAAATTTATTAAATTAGTTATGTACTATAACTTATAATCCTTTGAATATTTTAACGTTTATAGTGTTGGTCAAATTTGGGATTCTGTTGTTGACTTTGAAGGCATTCCGACGGGCCTCCCTAGAGCTGTATTTCCTAAAAATGAAGTCTTTCGCTCTAGTCTTGAACGATATGTTAGGTATATATATAATACGTGCACAATTTCAGAAGTCCTAAGTTTGAAGTACTTAATTTTGTGGATTTACATATCACTGTGATATTACTAAATTTGTTGTTTTGCACAACGATTTTTCTAGGTACCATATGAAGAAATTTCATCAAATTGCGACTCAGCATTACTTGGTTAGTTAACTATAGTACAAATTGACAGAGTAACATGAAACAAATGCCTGCTGAAAAGGTCGTTCGGACCAAAATCAATAAATAATACTACTACTAGTACAAATGCTAGTTACAT
This sequence comes from Gisinianus flammeolus, assembly GCA_034699125.1. Classification (NCBI taxonomy): domain Eukaryota; kingdom Metazoa; phylum Arthropoda; class Collembola; order Symphypleona; family Katiannidae; genus Gisinianus; species Gisinianus flammeolus. Next base: position 21,389 of record JAIUND010000567.1, read on the forward strand.
TTTTATAGCTGAGATCAAGTGAACAATGTATGCACTTTTTTACATATATTTTTTTAGCATTCCAGTTCGCAATATCACAACAACCTAGTTCACAGTCCAGCTCTTTTCTTATGTTCTTTGGATGACCCTGTGGGTACCGTATCAGGAATTCAAAAAGTAATTGATCGATGGGAAGAAAATGGTGTAAAGGTAAAAGTTTACTTGGATGGATTGAAGTAGGGAATTTTCCCATTTAGTGTTTTCCCTCTGTTTCAATCACATTTTATAATTTTATGCTTGTGTATATAGGTATACATGAAAGCCTGGGAAAGCTCTCCTCATGTCAGTCATTTACATCATCATCCCGAAGGTAATAACGGATTACTTAAATATGTGTTTAATGTATTTTAATAAAAACTACAAAAAGAATTCGTAGAGTTCAGCTTTTGTAGTGGTTTTTACAAAAATCTGAATTTGACAGTGTTTCTTCTTTTTGTATAATTTTTTTCAGAGTACAAGCAGGAAATGAAAGCATTCCTGGAAAAACTCTCTTTGGTTCCTTATCCAGAAAAATTCACCCAAAAACAAAAAGTGAAATCGAGAAAATTGAATTGATGAACCCAGAGGAAAAACATGAAAAACTTTATACAGTAATTTGCAGGGTCTCAAATCTCCACCACTATATTCACTCTTATTGTTACTCTATATTGTACCAACTCGTGCTTTTAAACACAATTAATTTGTTAAGTGAACGTTTTCTGACTCATGCTGATGTTTATGTACATATTTACATGTCCCTTGGAGTGGTGTTGTAAAAGTCAATTTGTTGGATCCATATTATAATCACACATAATTGAAGGGTACATTTTTTAGGGTCTAACTGGTTAAGAAGCGAATAGCATTTAAGTAAACTTCCTTGGTATTGCAACTAAATATAAAATGTATAATAGATAGGAAATCAGAAAATTTGGTTTATTTAGAGTCATTTATTAAACAAGAATAATCATTTGAAAAGGAATGGAGAATTTTGCAATTTATGCATCCTTATAATGTATGGGTTACGAATGTATTTCAGCATTTGCTATACTATACCTATACTACAAGTTCTTGACGGTATTCATTTTCTTGATGTATGGGATTTTTTACTTATAATAGCTTGAGCATGTAATATGTCATGTATACGTCACGTATCTCTTGGATTCTAATTAATATATTATACAACACCAAAATTTCCAAAATGTGTGTAGAATTTGTGATATACAAAAAGATAAGAAATTCTGCTCGTACTTATATATGGAGTAAAATTTCAGATTTCGGAACTCGTACAACCGAGTGTGCATCAGTTTTCTTCATAAAATGTTATTTTTACATATTGCTGGCAGTAGGTGATTCTAAAAAATACTTTTTACTTTGTAGTTATAAAATTCTACAGTCGATTATAGTCACGACTGCAAAATGTATGTTTCATTGTGTAAAATAAGTAATCCTTATATATATGGAGTATGCAAATTTGGTCAAAATGAAGAATGTTGTTAAAGCAAATGATTTAGAGGTAGAGATCTTATACTAAAAAGGCTTTTAATTGTTTTCATGACACTAATATAATGTTAACTTTATGAACCGTAAATTATGAATTGTCTTATACTATATTAGTTACTTATAATGAATAAAATTCATGAAATGCAAAAAACCTATTGTAAGTTAATTCCCTATTTCCATGACCGTCATTAGTAAATGATTTACCTAAAGTAAATGTGTATCTCACAATATTTGTATGCACAAATAAGAACAACAACCAAATACTACTGCCCTTTTTCTATATACATTTATTACGCTTATTAAAAAGATAAAGTTGCTAATACTTTTGTTTTTTAAATTCAAGAGCATTGAATTACACTTTAAGATTTCACTGAATGGTTGCAAATTTATCAGTATACGCAAGGTTCAATTTTTTTCTGCTATTTAAGTAATTGCAATCACAATGTTCTCAGCAGGTCTTCTATAATGAAGAGATAAATAATGATAAAGTATTTAAATAGTACATGTGATTAAAATGACAATTTCTTTTCTCGATTCTTTGTTGAATACAATTATTTTATAGGTACGGTATATAGTCAATCGCGTATTGCTTACAAGTGGAGCACTAATAATTAGTAAGTATTTAATGGTTAATATAGTTACAAATGCATTAAAATTAAAAACTATTCGGTAATATTACTTTTTTTAGTAACATATACATATTTACCATTTACATATTAAATATTAAGTACTAGGATGTGGGATATCAGTCGTTTTTATATTTAAATATATATATTCGTACAGATTAATAAGCCAAGCGACTACATCGAAGTTATTGTGTAATTACAACAAATATAGTAGCACCACATTCCGTACCCTTTTCATATACAGAAATAAGTAATTTCAGATAAAAGGCATATTTTTTGCTTCCCTGTTGTAGCCGTATTAAAAATCTTCCGTTACTGCTTTTATTTTATCAGTTATCATATTAATTAATACCTTATTTTAATTATAATTTTTAAAAATTATGTATTTCTTTATAATATCCTGTTGCCTGTTAGTATGCTATAGTTTGATAATAGATAGTGGTAGCATGTATTAAATCATTATTTGTAGTACCTATAGTATGTCCTTAGCAGTAGCAGTGGTATACATAACTTGCAGTTAATTTTTAAAATAGCCTATTAAAATAAAAATATTAATACAAAAGGTTTCTTTACGGATTTAAAATTGAAACATAGAAAGAAAGAACAGTAACTAATGATAAATCAAACTCTACACAATAAAGTGTATTTGTAACCGTTAAAAAATAAATCAACATAAAAATAGGTGTGAAAGGATTAAAAAATTTTGTTATTCATCATTTTAATGACAGTTTATAATTTAGGAAATGTATTGGTATGTATTATTTAATTATTATTATAATAAGTATAAAATAATATTAAAAGAAAGATCATTCGATGATAATGTAATATATATAGTTCAGTATTGGCAACGAACCTTTTGTACAAAATGGCATGCAGTGATAAGGTATTTGAGATGGTATTATGACATGATGTTAAAGAGTTAATTTCCATAAAACACGAGTCTCCTCAGTGGTATCAAATAATGACAAGATAGTGAATTAGTTCAAACAACTTGAAAAAAAACGTAATGAAAATTTTAAAACGAAAAAAATGTACATAGAAGAATACTACTTAATTGATACGACACGGGGTTAACTTCCGGAACCAGAAAATTTATACACGGGCATTAGAGTTGCGATCCATGTTGGTTTCAATCCTCTTCTTGGAACACTCACGTTGTATCAATTTACTTATGTATACTTCAGTCTCAGAGCCCTTCAAGTCCGGCATTTTGTACAGTGCCTTGAGAACTTTCTCCCCACCAACATGCATTACCAAAGCATGTAGAATAGTTTTCATAGTTTTAATCGGTGTCAAGTCTCTTGAATTCGGACCCATAAATGGATTTACTTTGATAAATGCATGGAATTCTCGAATTATGGAATCCAAATCAAATGCATAGTTATGGTCTTCTCCCCAATCAGAAAACTGTTTGAGTAATTTCCATTGACATTTCATTACAAGTTCCAATAAACGTGGATTTGATGGCACCGGAAGTGTATCATTAAGTAATCTAATCAGACCACTGAAATAATAAACAATAAATGAAAATCCGCATAAATTAATACTGTCAACTACTGTCATACCAAATTGAGAACATGAAACATGGTGTAATTTACACATACACATGAGTATTATCATTTATAATTTGTAAGTATGTATCAAACGTATAATTTCTTCATACCATATTACAGCATTGGCATCAGAATGTTCAATTATCCGAACAACCAAAACATTAACTGTCTTGCAAATGAATGTTGCATCTTGTAAAACGACTACATTGGGGTCAATAATTAAAGTTAAAAGATGATGTATCAGCTCACGAACTGTATTTTTGGTTCCATGATGTGCGAGGGGAGAATGTCCTTGTTTGAAAAGCTGCAATAACAAATTTAGTTAAGAACTTCACTAATTTCTAATAGTGACTAGATAAGATGTACACACTTCATTGTATTTAAAAAGTGACATGTTTTATTACTGCTTGTAATAGTTGAACTATGCAGCGGTAAAGCTTATTAATCTCTTGAAGTTTCTCAGGTGAAGAGCTTGATAGCATGGGTTGTAATTTTCTTAATTGCATTGTAACAATGGAAAGAAGATGGTCCACACGCTCACCCATTACCTGAATTCAAGAAGGTGTATTACATATATTAAGAATTTAGTTTCAAAACTTGCTTTTTTCAAAGATTCTCAAGTCGGGCATGACATTACAATTAAATTAATAACTTACATTTGAGACTTCAGGATCGCTGATCACGGTTTCAAGTTGAACAATAGCCTCCATACTTAATCTCAAATCTGGATTACCAACTTGAGAAACAATTAAATCCACAGCCTGTGCAGCTCTGGGTGCTAATACGGGAATTGTTGACATTTGCAGTTGTGGAAGAGTAACAACACTATAAGATTAAGCAAAAGACAAAATTATCAATAAAACGCGTGTTCTGTATGAAGAAATGCAGATTGGAATCCCAAACTGTCATAATTGCCTATGCGATCTTCTTCTTTGCCGTATTTATTATTTTAAGAATAATTTCTCACCGCCTGGTTGGGAGTTTGACAGGCATTTCATTGCTGATGTGTTCAATATTGGTATCATAAAGCTGAAGTGCTGGCATTGGTGTCAAATCTTGTGACCCGAACATATTATCAATCATTTCATAATTGATCTGATACTGCTGGGGAAGTGTATATCTACGAGAAAAAACATTCCAAATAAAAAGTAATAAACTAAAGAAAAATAATTCTATTCATGCGATAGAAATATTTCTTGACGTAAGGAAACGCCGTTTAAAATGTATGCAAACAAAGTTTGAAAATTGTATTCAAATATTAAAACATTCAAAAATAATAGCAGCAATACATAAATTCTGTATTGCGTGGGTGGCTGAAATTTAAAAAATAAAATAAGAAAACCATGCATCTAAAGATACAAAGTAAATAACGAAATTTCAAACCTGTTTGATTCAGCAATATGATTTCCCATTCCTATAGCCGAAGGCATTGAGTGGTTTGCACTAATCATATTTGAATTCAAGTTGGGATAGTTGTCACGGCGCGTGTTTGCATTGACCATTGGAGGTGGTGAGACATTTCCAGGAGACATTCTATGATAAATTCACAAGTATGAAAACCTTGGAAATGTTCTAACTTTCTAAAAACTTACGATGACAACTTGATTCTGCTAATACTAGTCACTCGTTGAGTTCAAAACTAATATCAAAAATTTTGATTCAAAATAATGAATTACCGCTGTTGCCCGTTCGGTGGAGGAGAATATTCTGAGGATCCCGCATCAGGGCTGCCGGCTTTTGTAGGCTGTTGTTGACCCTGGCCAATTCGACTCTTTCCACTTGTCCGATCTTTTTGTAACGTCTACAAAAGTAAACATAAAAGAAAACTAGTAAAGAAAAGTAAGAAACACATGAGAGAACGGTGGAAGGAATCCAAAGATTCCACCCACGTTTGAGTAGAGAATTACTGTAATTATCGTATACCATGAATAGACTGCATTTTTTTGAAATTATGTACATATTTAATAATATGGAGCAATTCAAAATAACATTCGTGTCGTAAAACACCTACATTATTTACGAAGTAATTCTCGTTCACAAACAAAAAGTTACAATGTATAATAGTTATAATAGTATGTATAGTATAAATCTCGTAATTTATGCATGAAAACGTAAAGAGAACTGCGAGAAATAATGACCATTTCTATTACCTTGGATTTGTCATCAGCCGGACCGCTGTCAAAAGTTTTATTAAGACTTGTGTTAGAAGAATAAACCTCCTTTGCAGCTTTACCACTGGGTTGTTTTAACATTGTTTTACTTCCGCCCACTGCTTTTGCGTTTGGGGCAGAAGCTGAGGGTTTGGCTGGGAGATTTGGTCGAACTTTATCTAGGATACTTTGAATCGCAGTTTTGGAGGAAGGCTATAGAAAATTAAAAAATCAATCAATCATTTTAATAATATGCATTTACAACAAGAAAAATGTGAATCCTTTGTGTATTTAAATGTAGGCAATATCTGAAGGAGCAGGTACTTGTTAGCTTTAGAGAAAATATATACTACAAATTGCATAAAAATACCTTGAGTTTTGTTGTTAATCTTGACATTCCATCGTAGCCCAAATGAATCATGAAAGGTAAAATCGTTTCTTGGGCTTTCTTCCGTACATCAGGATTACGATCTTCAATGCAAGCATAGACGTAAGGTATGCAAGCACTTAAATCATCCTTGCTCACTGCTTTCACTAGAGACACAAATTATGAATTATTAGTAATGAATTACAATAATTCTTGATTATTAAAAAATTACATTTATGCTCATGAAAATATATTTATTGGTAGGTAATAAGTACCTACTACATGGGCATGCCACAAAAAAAATAATGCTTGCAAAATAATTATTTTACTCACATGTTGGTAATCGTACGGTTAACCACTGAAAAACTTCTTGTCGAAGATAAGGGTTACCAGCTTTCAAAGCATCAGCAATTACTTCACGCTGAAATACTTCTTTTATACCAGCATTTTCGGCCCAAGCGTTAACACATGCAATAACAGTATTTCGGATTGTCGCCTACAGGGATAATCAACAAATCCACAAATATTAGATAATGAGAAACATGTACGAAAATTTGTAATATTATATTTCAAATCAAAAATATAATGGTTTGTAAATGTTTTTGTACAGTACTTTGCTATCTGAAAGACCCGCAAGCATATTTGGTAATAACGTTGGTAAATGTTGTTTGCAATGAGGTCCTAATACATTAGCCAAATTTTGACACACAAGAAATGCATTTGCCGACAAATTTCTATTGGAATCTTGAAGGCGCTCGGAAAGTGCTGTTGGTAAATCTCCCAAATTCGGCTGTATATTCTTTGCGCTACTTATAATGACTGAAATTTTATCTAAAGCTTCATCTCTGGTTTTCCAATTCTTATCACCTAGACTCTCAATTAAATAAGAAGGTAACTGAGAACTGATGTCAACTCTTCGCCCTAAACAAAACCAAAGGGAATTTTTTTTAAATGTATACTCTATTTTTAAAACTAAATCTAGACAGAAATATTAGGGACTGAGTAATTTGTTTGAAATATTTTAATTGTTACTAATAATTAATGCTGAATATAAACTTACCATCATCTCCAACATTTGCTACACTTGGAGGTGATTTTGGTTCGTTCAACTCTTCAAGACTTGAGGAGTGACTGATTTCCTTCTCTACAGGTTTTCTAACAACGGGCTTCTTTGGGGATGGAGCTTTCTTAGGGGCAACATTAACTGTTGAAGCAGCTTTTGTTGTTTCAGCTTTTGGAGCAGCTTTTGCTTGCGCTTTAGGAGCTGGAGCGGCTTTGGGTGCAGCAACGACAGCTGTCTTTGCAAAATCTTTAATCTAAACAAATTCAAGCAGAACAACGTCGTATTAAACATGTGTGTTCAAAATGTTCATTCACATGGTACATAAAAATTTCAAACAAACATAGTTTTAAAAAAGAGGTAAATATACCTTTTGTAATTTCATTGGGTCAAGCTCTGATAGCAATGCACCCATATTTTTTTCTCCAGCTGCTTTAAGGGCAACGCCAAGTGCTTCAGCAGCCGCATCCCGAACGGCAGGATCTGTACAGAGATAAAATGTGATTATACTCCTATTCCTCCATGTTAAATTATATTTTATTTCCAAGTATAGTTAAAATAGCAAGATGGTAGTTTTTGTTTTTTAAACTTTTTTAGATTAATAACGTTACCTGATTCATTCACGTTGACTAAAAGTTGTGTATGATATGCTTTCATAAGTTTTTTATCTGTCATGGTTTTATTTGGAACTTTGGCAAAGGCTCTTGCCAAGAAGTTGGCAGTTTCTGTTTTGACTGCTGGATTTTTACTCTGGAGTGATGCGATCACATCTTCTTGAATGTGTTCCAAAGTAGTCTATAGAAAATCAATAATGATAATGAAATTATGGGAAAAGACTAGACCATTGTTGAAATTCAAGACTGTTGACAGTGTTCACAGTATTTTCTTATTATTTCGTGTGTAACATAATTTAGAAATATACAAAGATAGAATTTGTTACTTACAGAGAAGAAACAAGCATCAATGGCATCTTTCATGGCTGTGACTACGGCAGGCTTCTTTTCTTTAAATTTTTCTAAAATAGTGCCGACGCAAGAGGCTGAGTAGGGGGAGAATTTCTTTTTTAATCCATTTGCTAATCCAGCAACACACTTCCCAGCACTAGCAACGACGACCACATTTGAATCTTTAGCAATAATTCGTTTCAATACACGAACCAAATCGGAATACTCTCCAGGTTCTAATTTAGGATTGCTAGTTAATCTTTCCAATTCATCCATGGCTTCTTTCCGTTCTTGCCATTTTTTAGCTTCACACTTTTCATAAAAGTCTTTAGAGAGTTTCGATAGGATATCAACAGGATCCAAAAGATCGTAAGGATCAATGTCAGGTGCCGCTGCACAAGCCACTTCTTCATCAGCTGTAAAGGATAAAGAATCAAATTATGGAATCCTTTTGACTTTACAAACTTGTACATATATAATATTAATAATATTAATAATAATAATAATGAGGAATGTAGTATTATTTTCTATATAAAAGAGTGAATGATGAGTACCTTCAACTTCCGCATCACCACCTTCCAATGCCATTCGCTCTTTCTTTGCTTGCTGGGATCGTAAATAGCGTTGTTGTTGTGGTTTGCCACTCAACTTGGCAAATTCTGTTTCCAATTCTTGAAGAACAACAGGCTTAAGAGCTGCTAATGAAGGTTTAAAACCAGCTCCAAGCCAGTGAAAAAGCTCTACATTAAGTTTCTTAACTTCATCTCGAACCCCTTTATCACGATCTTCAATAAGTGGTAATACTTTTTTGAGAAGAGTTTTTAAATTAGCAACTTTTGGCCCAAAGTCTCTGCAAAATAATATATTTAAAAATTGTAGTTTGACATTTCAAATGATAGAGTCAAATTCTACGACAAGTAGTAGCATATTATGATTATGGCGAAAGAGAACAACATTTAACTCACTTGATACTCTGTGTAATGATGGCAATGCAACCAGAAACGATTCTAGGATTTTTATGATCCATCCCTTTCATTAATTCTTCCTGGACAACTTCATATTTTTCAATCTCAACACACATTAACGAAATTTCGGATGCTAACTCTTTGCTCCGAGCTTTTGCAGCAATGATACATTTACTCACAATCCCACTCATAACTTCACCAACGAGTTTGGTAGCAAATGAGGAATTTTCAATAAAAATAAAAGTCGCTTCCAGTCCTTTCTCCAAAGCAGCTGCATTTGAATCAACTGGAAGTTTGCGAACAATACTTGAATATTTGGTCCATTCTGCGGACTTTTCATCATCAATCCGTTTAAAAATCTTAATGAGTTCTTCATATCCAGCCACACGAGCTTTCCACGACTATATACAAAAAAAAATCCATCATTAAAAAAAAATTGACATTGCTTTTGTATCATCCTCATATTATGATTTGCGTTAACATTCATACTTTTTCACACGCACACAAATGATATTGAGTCAATATTACTGACAGATGTAGAAATTCATATCATTGCATAACCTACCCAGCCTACACTTGTCAGGTTTTACTAATCAACAAAAAAATCAACTCATCTAACATAAAACTAGACATGTACTACAAAGAAACATCATTTGTAGGTATCTAGGTTTAATGATGTCCAATGACAGCTATAGAATTTACATGTAGATTTTTCTTCAATTTGAATACTGTTACACCTTTCTGAAAGTGAGGTCAATCCCTTTTATAGCAAAGTAAAAGCTCATGTGGGCGAAATAAAGGTAGTTGTATATTTCATAATAATACGGTACAGGTATCTCTCTACATATATAACTATATGTGTGCCTGTGTGTCTAGTAGAATCGTAAAAAAAAAAAATGTATATCCGTTTACAAAAATAATGAAACTTACTTTGTGAACACATTTGTCCTCCAGACTAAGTTTCGTAAAATCCACTTCGTCTTCAGCCATCTCAAATTTTGATTGTTGTTACTCACTTAAAACTCTATAATATAATTTCTGTTGGACGACGAATACAAATTTCAAACGATAAAAAATTACAACTATAATCGAATTATGAGTATGGCAAATTCTCTTTTGACAGGGGAGAATGAAAATAAATAGAAGATCACGAAGGAAGCAAACTCAACTGCTGAACGAGTAACCGCTTTTAACGAATAATACTTTTTTTTTCGCCTGCAGCATTATAACTGCCAATGAGCCATCTCGTAGAGCTCAGACGAGTACACGACTTTAATTGTGCAATTAGTAAATAATGTTAACTGGAGAGTTGGAGGATTTGTCATGATAAATTCTTTATTTTTCATTGTTTTTTTATTATTTTACAACAAAAAAATCATGCATACTTTTGCAATCAATCACATTTTCTCCAAATCTTTGCTTTTATTCTCTTGAATCTCATCTTACCCCATTCCGCCCTCACTTTTGCGTAACACAATCAAAACAAAGACATTTGATAAATAAATAAACATTGTTGTGGATTGTGGCGGAATATAATATATATAAATAAGAACATTCTCCTAGTCCGTTATACCAATCTCTAAGGATAGTAATATGAAAAGCTACTTTAAAGTATTTACTTGGTCTGCTCTCTTCCTCAAATGAATGAGTTAATTGCAAAAAAAGGTTTACGCGTCACAGATTTTAAAGCTCTTTACGTAAGTATGTATATATATGCAGCAGCCAGTATGATTTGCCAGTATGAATTAAGATTTTAATAATAATTATAATATAATATAAATAAAAAGGATACTAGACAGAGAGCTTGTACTGCTGAGAGAGAGAGTAAGTGTTCACGTACTACTAATGTACGTTTACATAATTCTATTATTTAAAAGATTTTAGAGTTTCAAGGGCTAAAAATTTGAGGATGCTATAATACTTGATCTGTCTCATCATCTGTAGAATCTAGTATGTATGTAATGACTGTGGAGTGACACATTGTGCAGATGCGTAGATGAGATAGATTTTTATTGAAAATACAGAATGAAATGAAAAATGTTCTGTATTATATATATACATTTAGATTGTACTATAATAATTAAACTATGGCGTGTGTACAAGTAAATAATAATGTATATATACATATATGTAAGTGTCTTCAAGTCCGAACCCGATCCGGCCAACCTTGTCGAATTCACAGGGCCAAGGTTATCTTCTTCCTCCAGCTCTGGTCTGTGTTTTCGACATGTGTGTATACATACTGTACATACTACTACATACATGTCGTATCCCTCTCTCTCTATCATGTAATACGATGATGATGACTAAACTTGATACGGGCTAGAATATATATGATTCGTAATATAATTTGATATTTTCTTTATACTGGCTTCACTGACTTCGACGTACTTGGGTACTAATACTTACAATTTAAAATTCTCCCTTATCTCTTTAATGTTATACTTACTTGTACTTACTCGACTACATTTCATGCATGTGTGTGTTATTTAAGGTTTGTGTGTTGTGTAAAGGTTCTCAACTCCAGTCAGTTGCTCGACTAAGTATTCATATCATGGAAAAATTATTTTATAGTATACATATATATATAGTAATATAGTTGATGTAGATTGCATATAGTGATGGAGAATCTTGCTTAATATTTTTTAAAGATCTCTCTCTCTCTCTCTCTCTCTCTGTGTCTCTCTCTATAGCTATAGAATCTGTTTTGATAGACGTCCTGTAGTTTAGATTTCCTTTTTCATTTCATTCGGTCGGGGGTTTGTACATGTTATAATAATTATGAATACATATAATGATAATACAATAAATACTATACCCTCTGTGAACTTGTGAATACACGCAATATCATCCTCACTTGGTATAATAAGTTAACTCACATGGTTAACTTTTGTCCACCACTCTTTGATTAGAAACACCCAATGAGAAAAAGTGACTAGGAGGTGTGCCTCTCTCAAAGTGTCCCTAAGTATATACTCTTGAATCTTATCTTATTTGTTTCCAACGGTTTAAATATACATTTACATGTGAAGGGGTCATCTTGAGTTGAGCTGATTTGAGTTAACAAACCGTCCAGTTAAATATTGTTTTTTAATCTAGCTTGATTTCTGTTCGACGCTTGTTCAACTAGATACTACTCGTCGTCGTCGTCGCCGCCGTAGTCTGAGTTCTGTGATTACATCACAAACATAAAAGTTGTTTTCTCTCTCTCTCTCTACTAATTACTATTGAACTGAATTACTGTAATTATAAATTATCATAATCATGGTTCAGGTGATACGATTTTACAAAACGCCTGGGCTAAGTACCAGTGGCACTACGGAAAAAATTGCTTCACTTTCTAAACTCTCACCAGTTCCAGTGAAAACCATTTCTTCAGAGTCTTGTTTCTATGTGGAAACACAAGAAAAATTGAAAGATATTGAAATTCTTCAAATCCGATGGGTTCTTGGTCACGTCCTTAATCCTGTGGCACTCACTGATGTATCAAAACTACCTTTACGTCCTGATGAAAAATCTCTTTTTATTGAGATTGGTCCCAGGTAAATATGTTATTTTATTTCCTTATGTAATTCTCTTAAAAATTACATAACGGCAGCAAGTAAATGTAAAATCTACATACATATGCTTACGGCCACTACCGCAATTCCCATACCTGCATGTGTTGGCTCGTCTCAACTATCCCCATACAAAATACTGGAAGCAATGGTATATGAACGAACACATATATACTTAGGTAAGGTATGTCTCTCTCAAAACTTTAATATTTCTTCTGTATATAGGTTAAATTTCTCGACGGCATTCTCCACCAACTCTGTTTCAATTTTTAATGCCATCGGTCTCAAGAAAATTACTCGAGTGGAAATTTCCACTCGATACTTGATAACTTTTGAAAAGACAGCAACTCCAGAAATATTGGAGAGCATTGAAGAAAAGGTTTGAAACAACAAGAAAACACATACAAATGAGAGTCAAATGTGTGAAGAATATACGAAAGCAATGAATGATGACAAATTATATACATTTTTATAAAAATATAGCTTCTAATTGTGTGTGTGTGTGTGTGTGTGTGTGAGTAGATCGTAGCGGCTCTGCATGATCGAATGACTCAATGTCGTTATCTGGAGGCTTTGACAAGTTTTCAGCTGGAAAAACGACCTGAAAGTTGGTACGAAGTGAATATTGTCGAAGAAGGCCGTGCAGCACTGGAAAAAGTAAATAATCATTTGGGTGAGTCAACTTTTAGAGTATTAAAACATTTGTCTTCATATATAAGTACAAGTATTATTTATTTTAGTTTGAATCCACAAGGGACATGTACTTAACAACTTTGTACTATAGCTTTTTCTAAATAAAATGTCGTAGGAAATGATATATATCTAGAATCTAGATTCTATATAGGATAGAATAGAGAATGGTATCTACATAAAATTTGTACAAATGTGGATCGTGGTGGATGCACGTGCTCAGGTAAAATTTAGTTTCCTATCGTATATAGGAAGGATAAAATATGCAAATTCCATGACAGAAATCGACTTTGGCAAATGTTCTGTCCGTCTTGCATGTAGATCTTTCCTATGCTACAAACTCAAACTATCCAAGTACATGCACATAACACGTCGTCGTCGGGCCCTTTGAATACACATTGCAGTTGAAACATTTATGTAGACGCGATATTAATTTTCATTTTTCTTCTTCTTATAGAGTATAGGCTAAGAAGCGAAGTACATGTGTAAATGCATATGTTTAAATTTAAGCAATTCCATGTGGTGTATATGTACATACATAATCTGTATAAAAGTATATGAAAGATGCTATACTTTATTGTTATTCTAAACACACACTATTGCTTAACATTTAATATAGCGTAATTAATATTATTAATAATTATGTTTTAGGTCTGGCATTTGATGATTGGGATCTGGACTATTACACGGAATTGTTCAAATACAAATTGAAAAGAAATCCAACAAGTGTGGAATGTTTTGATCTAGCCCAATCTAACAGTGAACACAGCCGTCACTGGTTCTTCAAAGTATGAAACAACATAAAAAATTCCATCATTATGTTGTAAATTCTATAGACAGAATGAATAGGACTTATTGTAATGCCCAATGCCCAATGCCCAGTACAAATTTACAATACATGACATCATTTTTGAATATTTTATTAATGGTGAATGCACACAAAGACAAAAATGAGAGAGAGAGGAGACTATATTGTATACTTTCATTATGTATTCATTTTTTCCAATCAATAATCAATAATTTCTCTTCTATACCGTTCTTGTTCACCATTATTGTCATTGTCTTGTTTTCCTCGAGTTTTTCCGCATATATTTATTCTAATGATTCCATGCATATGGATTGATTATGTGGCTGTTCTTTATTGTTGACAGGGTGAAATGTTGGTGGATGGGGAAATGTACCCAAAATCTTTGATTGATCTGGTCATGGACACTCAAAATTCAACCAACAAGAATAACGTGATTCAGTTTAGCGATAATAGTAGTGCTATTGTCGGCTATCCAGTACAAAACTTTCTTCCCACTACCATCGCTACACCAAGTTCCTTTCATGTGAAAGAGGGAACACGACATATCATTTTTACAGCTGAAACTCACAATTTCCCAACTGGAGTTGCTCCATTTAGGTATACAAAATATAATTCATGACATGCAAAGTTGGGTTTTTTTTTGTGTGTTTGTGTGCATATATGGAATGCTGTCAAAGTAATTTTTATATACTATATGCACTTATACCTATACTCACAGTACTCACACTTTCCGTAGACTAAAGTGTGCAGGCTCAATGAGAATGAGAATAAAAGGGACCCACTAAACTATAAATAAAGAATACACTTTCCTTTCTTATATGTATAATAAAAAAAAACTCTCATGTTTGAGAGTTAAAGTTCTAAATACATTTTTGAGGTGCTTGTTATTTATGTTTACTTGTCGGCGGACTAGGTTAGGAAATTTATACCGCATATATTAGATTCAAAATTAAGAGATGAAGCAGTGCAATATAATGAATTGTATAAATAATTATTTTTTATGTACATATAGTGGAGCAACGACTGGGACTGGTGGTCGAATTCGTGATGTTCAAGCAGTTGGGAGAGGTGGTCACGTTATTGCTGGTACGGCTGGATATTCTTTTGGTAATCTTTTGATTCCAGACTATGAACTGCCATGGGAAGAGAAAAATCAAGTCTACCCTGAAAATTTTGCTCCAGCCGTTGAAGTGGCTGTCCAAGCAAGTAATGGAGCAAGTGATTACGGAAACAAATTCGGTGAGCCAGTTCTGTCTGGTTTCTCTCGTTCTTTTGGAATGGTACTACCTGGAACTGAGAATGAAAGAAGAGAATATATCAAACCAATCATGTTTAGTGGTGGAATTGGTTCAATGGATGCTAATATGGTCACTAAACTTGCTCCGGAAGTGGGCATGCAAGTTGTCAAATTGGGTGGGCCAATTTATCGAATTGGAGTCGGCGGTGGCTCTGCCAGTTCCGTACAAGTAATCATTTATCATTTTCATAACATTTTAATTAATTAATCAATTCATCTGCAGGTACACATATGCAATGTCAATGCAGCCTATACATGCTCAAGCTTTCTCCTCTCTTTTCTCTTCTTTTCCCTCTTCTCTTTCACCTGCTTTCTCTTTCTGAACTGAAAAGCATATATAGCTGCTTTTCTAGAAAAGCCCATTTGATATTTCATACATGGCTCACCGTTTCTAATGGTATTAAAATATATATGAATAGGTTCAAGGGGATAATTCAGCTCAGTTAGATTTTAATGCTGTACAACGAGGAGATGCGGAGATGGAGCAAAAGTTGAATCGTGTCATTCGATCATGCTTGGAATTGGGAGATAATAATCCAATATGCAGCATTCATGATCAAGGTGCTGGAGGAAATGGTACGTACTTACAGCACACTGACAACTCAATTCTAATGCAATTTAAAATAAGAAGATACACATGTGTGTGATGAATACGTCAATATCTATATACATTTTATTTTTTATTTCTGTAATATGTATAGGAAACGTTCTCAAAGAGATTGTGGAGCCGACCGGAGCAGTAATATTTACGAAAAGATTCCAGCTCGGTGACCCCACAATCAATACTTTGGAACTTTGGGGGGCAGAATATCAAGAGAGTGATGCAATTCTTTGCAGAAAAGAAGATGTGCCGGTTCTTCAAAAAATATCTCAGCGGGAAAGATGTCCAGTTAATTTTGTTGGCGTTGTGACAGGAGATGGAAAGGTACAAAATATTTGACGTCATTGTCTTTGACGTGTGTGTGTCCAAGTGCGTCCATGCATTTGGACGTACGAATTGCAATTCACTGGTCTTTATGGTATTTCTGAACATTAATTCACAGGTGGTACTCACAGAGAAGGATATTCATATGGATGGAGCTATAGATTTAACTGATGAGGAACAAGCCGTCATTTCAAATGAGAAAAATCCAGTGAATCTTGATTTGGAATTTGTTTTGGGGAAAATGCCCAGAAAAGTATTCAAATTGGATAAATATAAAGCAGCTCTCAGTCCATTACGTTTGCCAGAGAATTTACAAGTTGCGGAAGCATTAGAACGTGTACTTAGACTACCGTCCGTTGCAAGTAAAAGATTTCTGACGAATAAAGTGGATCGTTGTGTTACTGGACTGGTTGCACAACAACAATGTGTTGGTCCACTTCACACTCCACTCGCGGATGTTGCTGTCATTTCTCTCTCATATTTTGGAAAAGTTGGTTCAGCTACAGCAATCGGTGAGCAGCCCATTAAAGGTTTATTGAGTCCAGCAGCAGGGGCTAGAATGACAGTTGCAGAGTCCCTTACAAATCTTGTATTTGCTCCAATCAGTGACATTAGGGTAATAGTTTTTTAAATATAAATAAATATTCATACCTATACATATATGTATGACTTTTGAAATTCTTTGGTTTCACATCAATTACATACACAATATATTATATTCGTAGGTAAAATGTATTCGCTTATGAGAATTTATATCAATGCATCTCTATTTATAGGATGTAAAATGCAGTGGAAATTGGATGTGGGCAGCCAAATTACATGGTGAAGGAGCAGCTCTATTGGAAGCATGTGAGGCCATGTGTACTGTCATGGGGCAACTTGGAATTGCAATTGATGGAGGAAAAGATTCACTGTCCATGGCAGCTCGTGTCGGAACGGACACTGTCAAAGCCCCAGGAACACTTGTCGTGTCTAGTTACGCACCTTGTCCGGATATTACAAAACTTGTCACCCCTGATCTAAAATCTCCTTCAATAGGTCAAGAAGGTTTACTCATTTTTGTGGACTTGTCTGGTGGTAAAAGTCGATTGGGTGGTACGGCTCTGGCACAGTGCTACAAGCAACTTGGAGATGAAGTTCCTGATTTGGATCAACCAGAACTTTTGGTCAAAGCCTTCAATTCCACTCAGAATCTCATATCAGGTAATAATATTTTTAATTATTATGAATTTGAGTTTGAGAGAAGAATTATATCGATGCAAAATAGTAATTGTTATTTACCTAAGTATCTATACCTGCCGAATTAATTGTACTGTAATAATTTTTTGAATTAATTAGGTGGTCACATCTTGTCGGGTCATGATGTGAGCGATGGTGGACTAATTACTTGTCTTGTGGAAATGGCTTTTGGTGGTTTCTGTGGACTCAAAGTTGATATTGCTCACAAGAGTGATGCGACACCGATTGAGGTTTTATTTGCTGAAGAAGTGGGTTGGGTTCTGGAAGTGAACTCGGCAAATATAGAAAAAACTCTATTTGAATTTAAAAAAGCTGGAGTACCATGTTTCCCCATTGGAGTTTCTTCAGAATCTGGCCCGAATGCTCGCGTCGAAATTAGTGTTTCAGGAGAATCCGTCATTGATGCTCCCATGGTGAGTCTTTTGGAGAGTTGGGAAGAGACGAGTTACCAATTGGAAAAGAGACAGGCGAATCCCATTAGTGTGACAATGGAATATCAATCATACAAAACTCGCAAAGGACCCACTTACAAATTGGGACTTGATTTCGAGACAAAAAGTATCAAAATCAATCACTCACCCGTAAATGGTATATGACACTGAAAAACATTTCACTTTAAAGTGATTAAACTAAATAATATTTATGTATGATTTATAGCGTAAGTGATAACTATTTTGTAATAATAAATGTTTTATCTCTTGTATTGTAAATTTTAGAAAGGAATCTGGTGGTGGCTGTAATTAGAGAAGAAGGAACAAACGGTGACCGAGAAATGGCAGGTACGTATAAGATAAAGTTTAATGGTACCATTAAATGAATTGTGAATCTAGTTGTTATTCAATAATCAATACAATACATATTTCCTATTCTAATAATGGCAGCTGCACTTTACATGGCTGGATTTGATGTGTGGGATGTTACAATGGAAGATATTGTCACTAAACAAGTGACATTGGATAGATTCAGAGGAATTATTTTCCCTGGTGGTTTCAGCTATGCTGGTACATATATATAAATAAGATTCAAAACCCGTATGTACTATGTACAATATCTATATAAGAACACTTAGTTTTGTTCAAAAAATGAAGAAGAATCCTTGTAGTTTTTTCATTTTCTTATTTATTTTGTATTACTTAGATGTTTTGGGGTCAGCCAAAGGATGGGCAGCGAGTTTCCTCTTTGATCCCAGTTCTAAAGCTCAACTAGAAAAATTCCGAGAGAGAGAAAATACTTTTAGTTTGGGAGTCTGCAATGGATGTCAACTTATGGCGCTTCTTCAATGGATCGGTATAAACGATTCAGATGATGATGATGATTATGAAAATGAAATTCCAGGCCCCCCCGATGTCTTTTTAGACCATAATTTGTCAGAAAGATATGAATCCAGATTCCCAACAGTAAGAATAGACAAATCCTCCTCAATTATGCTACGAGGAATGAGAGGATCTACACTCGGAGTTTGGGTTGCTCATGCTGAAGGTTTCTATAACTTTAATTTCAATTTCAATTCCTATATATTGTAAAGTTAACCCTCCTTTGTCAATATTGAATATTCTAATGACGATTATTGAGTATTTCTTTTTCTTTTGAATTACAGGACGATTTTCTTATAAATCACCAACAGTCTATTCTCAATTAGAAAAACAAGGTTGTATTGCTGTCCGATACGTAGATGACAATGGGAATGCAACTGAAAATTATCCTCAAAATCCTAACGGAAGCCAAAGTAAGGACTATCCTTCAATTATTTTCATCATAAATATCCATTTATGTGTGTCTATAGCATCGAACCTGTGTACATTTCTTTATTTGTTTCAAATTTTTAGATGGAGTAGCAGGAATTTGTTCAAAGGATGGAAGACATTTGGCTATGATGCCTCATCCTGAAAGATGTGTTCTTCCTTGGCAATGGCCTTGGATACCGGAACAACTCAAGGGTCAAATGGGCCAAGCTTCGCCTTGGTTGAAAATGTTTACCAACGCCTACGAGTGGTGCAATGAGTAGAAATAAAGAATCCCTCACATATTTTATCGAAAATAAAATACTAAGAAGAAAATGTGAATCTGATTTTAGTAAATTATGTAATTATTAGTAATAATTAATAATTATGACTTTCACGTAATTTTCAAATGTGTCATATGATCTGAAAAATTTTGAACATTATTCCACATTTAATACGGGATTTCCATTAAAAAAAATTGAGTTAGATTGAGCAATAAAATATTTTTAGATCAACTATTACAATTCTAAAACTATATAAAACCTATTCCCTGCATTAAACCATTAAAAATGGAGATTTCTTGCTAAATTTTGCTATTTTCCAAGCATATCCTTCAGAATAACAAAAGTAATTTAGTAATTTCACAACACACCTACTCAATAAATAAAACTATAATATAGAATCGACTGACATTCGGCTATTGAATTTCAAAGGACATATTATTTTATTTTTCTTTGAACTAACAAACTAGCAACACCATGAATACATCATATTAATTTGATGGATGGCATATATATATATATATACATTTAAATGACTCTATTTGCGGGCAGTAAACGTACTATTACATTAAATAATAACAGCCCTTACGCTTTTGTTGAAAAATTTACATTTTCCGGAACAACTGAATCGAGAGAGAGAAAAACTACATTATTTAAAAGTTTGCAGGAACTGGAGTTCCAGTTTCTTTAGCTAGGTACAACATTTCCTCTGAAATAAATAAAAATATTAGTTTTATTAGCATGATAGTATATTGTATTATGAATTATGATGCATTACATAAATAACAACTCCACATTTCATCAATTGATAATATTATGTACCTCGGTATGCTTTAGCCTTAATGGCAGCCTTGGCTGCTTCCTTTGCTGGCCTTTCTCGCTCTTTCTTCTCTTGGTACAGTTGTTCTGTCCTGGCATTCGCTCGCTGTCTATAAATTCCCCAAGTAATTCCTAATGCAAGAAAAGTCCATCGGCCAACCTACATGAAAAAATATGCATGCACAAATTTAAGTATGTATTATTATTATGTACAACAATAAGCTCAACCCAATCAACTACAAATACAAAATATAGGTTTCTCGTAAATAATACTGTATATATGAAACGCATATATATTTTCAAAGTTATCAATATCCAAGAAAGGTATACCTAATCCATCAATTCCTCTTATTTAAGGTCATTTAAAAGTACAGTCTCCTTATTATGTATTAAGGGTTTCTACTATAGGCTGTAAATATGATCTACTTAAATAAAACAAACTCGGTATATATATTTATATTATGTATCTAATTGCGCAATTACCCGAACAAGAGGGGTCGATCGAATGGGTTCCAATCCAACAAGAGCATGAGACATTTTCAAAATTTAAGATTTTATTTCCACAATTCCTAAACAATTTAGTCCAAACTCCAATGAAACCGAATTTTTTTCCAAGTTTTGCAAAATTCAATTCTCCCTCTCCTCCTCAAAACAAAATGGCGACACTTCACAGCCAATAGAGGACACGTCCAAAAGGCTTTGAAACTTTGTGCTTAGAATTTCGTCTAAGAATAGAAAATAATCTATCGTCATAGCAAATAGTAAGGAATATTAGTACCCGCATGTACGCACACAGTCTTTGCCTTTAATGCGGGTATTGAGGACCGCAATGGGCCACAACACATGGGACATGACCATCAAAGTGCCCGCAGTAAGGGCTTCAAAGAATATGGCACTTTGGTCGAATATACAATGGGGACAGAAGAAGAAGATACAAATTATCCGCAGTTAGGTTCAGAATCCCTTGACCCATGCATTCAAAATACAACAGACCAAAAATGAATCAATCGAGCCGCATCACTTATGAGACTTAAAAAGATTTGGAAAACAATGTCGGATAATTCGAGTACACCTCACGATGATGACAAAACAGATAACCATCAACGGCAGCCTCCGGAATCGGCATTACTGGTTGTAGAACGTAGAAAATCCATAGCTGGGTCCGTCTCATTCGTTGAGCCTACTACTATCATCACTACTCCCGACAGTCCCGACAGGGATGGGCCTGCTCGCATGTCATCGATTGATTATGGGAGATCTCGAAGTGATCGTGGGTCAAATGATTCTACAACTGATGATGATCCAACTGAATCTATTACCGTTCAAGGCAATTAGATTTTTTGTTTCTTGAGATCTCTGTAATTTAATGTAAACACATATACACACTCTATAATAATGAAATGACTCAAAGTTGTGTAACATTTACATTGTTTTTTGTCTTTTGTTTTAAATATATAGAATCTTCCTACAAGGTGCTATATGCACCAAAAAGATTGCTCTCAGATGTGGAAACTATACCAAATACGTATAAAGTTGACCAATTTGTCAATAAAAGAGTAGGAGAAAGAAGAAGTCACACTCATGCAAAGCTCTATATCACGGAAGCAAAAGTTAATTTAGCTAATGTTCACTCAAATACTTCACATTTAAACATTCCTGGTTTAGCAACTCCACGGGTTTCTCAAGATTCAGAACCGTCCCCACGACACTCTCAAATCTTAGAACAGGATTTAGAAGAAAGTACTGATTGTGGGAACCCATCTAATAATTGTGTAACTAGAAGGAAAAGTACACTAAAGAAAGTTCGTTGGCCCATAATACACGGCAATATTTGTCAGTCACACTTTCCCCCCGATGTAAGTATACCCTTCGAACGATCAATCAAATTAATCATTTGGTTTAATGATGATGTGCTCCATAAAACAAAACGATGCTCTACTGTAAACGTGTTGCGTGTATGTATTTACATAGTATGTGGCAACTTTCTCCATGTGTTCACTTTTACTTTCACTCCTGAAACTTGGAGAAAGTTTATAAGTTATTAAAAATGATTAAATAATTAAATATAATATAATATAATATATACACACTACACACGTTGAATGTTTTCCCTTCTTCATATAGGTGAGAATACACGCAGTTCAACGTTTACTTGAAATTCGGGATGATATAATTGGCATTGTTTTATTTTTAAAGTCTGTGGGCTTTGGTGGCTACAATTTTAAGTGGAACACAAAAAGTTTAGAACAGTACGGTATAACATTACCTCAACATATTAGAATTCCAAAAGCCTTCAAAGATTTTGCTCAAATTACTTCAAATGAAGAAAACACTGTTCAACAACAAGACAACGTATAAAAAAATACATATAGTCTCAAATTCTCATATTAGACTCCATATTAATTTTCATGAAAATTATGTGCAATAATAAAACAATTCGTACTTACTCATATGTACGTAAGTACTACATTTTTTGGAAAATCTTGTTTAATTCAATGATTCTGACTTAGATGACATTTGACATTACAAATACTCGCATTTTTTTTTATTTTTTATTTATTGTGTATGCATGTCAAATGAAAAGAAACAGAGACGTTGGAGGTACAATAATGAAAGTGTTTAACAATATAGGTGAAGTTTCAGATAACGTTAAAACGAGTAAATAAAAATGTTTATTATTAAGTATTGTACTACAATTTAAAGGATAAGTTATAGTTAAGCATGGATACATGTCAATGGCGTTTTCTCAGAGTACACTGAATACAGCTTATAAAAGTACTTATTTGTAAAGGAAAATACTCCAAAAGTCATGTACAAATTATTGTTTACACGTAGCATTACTATCAACTACAAAATAGCATTTTATTTTGGTAAAATAGAAATCATGGTTTAATATTGGCAATGGAGTGGGTAAGCTATGCATACAAAATACAACTACGCACACCACATGTTTTAAGTAGTTTATACAGACTTCTACTGTGTCAATGTTTGTGTACCTGAGGACAAAAGGTTGACTGTAATAGCATAATTGTTATTCTTATTAAATGATTATTGTACAGTTATTGAATCCACCTACATGTTAGTATTCTTTCCTATATTTCACATTTACAAACAAGACATTATTCTAATATTATTATTGGTACATATCTTCTTACATACTATACTGTACGATATCTGTATATAGTAATATCAGTCAGTAACTATTTTCAATAATTAAAGAGTTTGACGTACAAGCAAAACATAAACCTACATACTATTTATTTTGTATACTGATATATTTTATCAGTTTGCTTGAAAAAAAACTGGCCATTTACAATGAGTACTGAGTAACTACTAATTATAAATGTTACAAACTATACAATATTTACTATAATGATAAACTAGAATGATTTTCTTTAAGTTTTAATTAGTTCACTGACTAGGGTAGAATTAATTAATTTCAGGTTATAAAAAAACAAAAACAGTTATTTATAATAAAATGTAACAATAATTACGAAGGTAAATAATAAGTTAATTTGGCATGCTTCTTCTTCTAACTTTCTTACTTGCTTGCGTCAAAAATTAGAGATTATCTAATAAATCTCATCAAATTTCAAGGTCATGTAGAAAATATTATACAAATACATGCATCAAAAGAGATCATTATATTTATATTATATTGGTATTACTAATATTATTATTATTATTGTATCGTAATAAAATAACATCAGTTCTTATTTTGTTCTTATTTTTATCTTACTAACGTCTTGCATTGAAGGTGTAAGTAGTCTATAGTAGTAGTACTATAATCTATAATATTTTAATTATTTTCAGTTCTATGGCTCTGATTATTGTGGGTATTCTTTTATCAAATGCAAAGTTGAGAAGTGCATCATCACTAGATTAACTTATTACAGATGATTTCGGTGTCACAATTTCAAAACGATTTGTTAACAAGCACTAATTTTTTGGAACTTACTAATTAACTGTCTGGAATATACATGATATATTTTATTGGAAGTATAATAATTTAATCATTATTGTTGTAAATAAAATATGTCAAGACTGGAGTGAAAAAGGAATATCCCCTGAGATTTGAGAATGTTCAAATTAAATTTCTTCATCCTTGTAATAATGAAGAATATGCCCGCAGTCAAACTTATTCGTTCTGAAACAATAAAAAAAATGTTATGATAAATGTTTTACGGTAAAACTTTTACAAACAACAACTGAGAGAGACAAAGGAGCAAAATACAAAAGTAGAGTTTTAAGAAAATACTGTGTACTCACCCAATCAGTCTCATCAGCTTCATGTAAGAGTTCTTCTCCCATTTCAAAGTTCAAGTTAAATTTTTCTCTGAGTGCTTGTTCAACCTGTGTGTACATCAAAGTATTTTTTTTCAGAAATGTACACTATATAATATTTAAGAATACGCTTTTAAATTTAATTTACCCTTTTCTGTTTCTTTGCGGCTTCTTCGTTGTTTAAGCTCTGACTAAAAGAAGTCACAGGTTTGCTCACTTCTCTGGTCGGCTTTGTCGCTTCTGAAGATTCTACACGGGATGTAGGACCATTTCCACTTGCGTCAGTAACTATATATAGTTGATGAAAAAACAATAATAAATGTTTGAAAGAACACATTTTGACAAATGTTATATGGAGAAACGAGTTTCTTGAATTACACATAGTTTTGTAAAAACATATCCTTACGGGATTTCATGTTTGCTGGCTTCAAACTAACTCTATACGGGTCATCATTGGACCCTGCAAACCATTCCCGACTAGTCATTGTTGGTTCCCACAAGACTTTTGTAGGTGGGAATAAATCATCTTGAAAAAATTCACTCTGAAAATGAATACAATTTCGTAAGTACGTGCTAATTGTCATATTAAAAATGAAAAAATGAAGAAGAGAACGACAGAATAACAACACATTTAGTAGTAAGATGAAACACTGAAATGAACTCTTATACTAACCTTAACTCGAGGAACAGTAAAGTTCCAAATTTCAATAGAAAATTCAGTCAGCCGCAGTGCACGAGCAAATTCAACGTTTTGAACTTCGCATGCATTCTTTTTGAGGAAACAAATTCCTTGATGAGCACTGGGGCAACGATGATGACTAAGTTGCCGCAAATGTGGTGCATAACTCATCACATCAAAAGCAAAGATCGTACTATCCCCCCTTCCACTCAAAAACAGAATTGAACTATCTTCATCATAAAATGGGACCAAAATGGCTGGTGATACGTCTAATGAAACAGTAGCAACATTTTCAAGAGTTGAAGCGTTGTACATGTGAAGTTGACGCTCAGAAGATCGATCAAATCCAGCAACAATTAAAAATTTCCCTTCCAAAACCCATGTGACTCGACCACCACGAACACCAGACGGCCCATTCCCGGTTACTAGAGCATGATTTTCTTTTCGTGGCTCATATATACGTACTTTTCCGTCTTTGCATGCTGTTGCAAATTTAGAACCACATGTGCTCCAAGCAAAACTAAAGACTTGAATCTATAAATAAATTAAATACACAGTTTAATAATTTGTAAAGTTCGTAAAGAAAATGTTTTACTCCCCGTCGACAATGGATTATAAGTGTAATTACCTGGTCACTGGGGAGATGTATAATAATAATATCCTGTTGTACAGCTAAATCCCAGATTCGAATGGATAAATCGTAAGAACCAGTGGCTAAAACATCCTGTGTCAGCGGATGAAAACGAACAAAATAAACTTTTTCTGCGTGAGCAGCTGTTGACCAAAACGGCTTGTTTGTCTGTTCTTTTAATCCTCCAGGGTTTATTCTCCATAGCCAAAGCTTTCCATCATCCGTACCCACTGCTAGACGCTGATTATCAAACGGGTCCCACATAAAGTCCATTACTTTTGTTCCATGAACGAGAGCTGGTATCACACCATCGGGTTGCCGGCCGGCCTGGCTCAATTCTTGTAAAAATTAACAAAGTAAAATTTTTATACAAATTCCTCCATTTACAATCAACTTTACTATACTCCCTTGCTATTAAAATGTTGTGTGTTGTTTAGTAATTACCGAATACAGCGATTTTTCCTCCTGGAGTGTTTAAAGGTACGGCAACTCTGTCAGGATTGCCTATAAATAAAAAAATAATTCCATATAATTGCAATTTTTAGTGATTACAAGTAATCCGTATATGTAACGGATTGAAATAACTAAATATTTTGTACACGTACCTTGAATTAATTCACTTTCTCCGGGGCAAGTAGTACTGATGTTCCGTAGATTCTCAATATGAAATTTTTTGTGACTTGGAGCAGCTTTGAAATTACGAAATTTGGACACTTGACCAAAAACAGTGTCTATCCTTTTTGCTGTAGTTTTTATTGGAGCATGAACAACAGATTCTTGCACCACTGCTTTGGCGTTCAAATTTTGATCCTGCTTTACAAGATTTTTCCGTTCTGGTTTGATGATTGGAGCACTAACATTCTCAACTTCTTTTGGTATCGCTTCTGTTTCTTGTTTATTTTCCAAATTACCTTCACTCTTGGTATCTTTTTCGATGGTAGTAATCACAGGCGAACTGTGGCTCTCGTCTTCTTCTGCTGTAGCATTTTGTTGAAACATTTTTAGTCGGTCTGCAACAGTCATTCTTAAAAAAACAGATATTTATCATTGCATTTTGTGTCATAAAATACTTTTCAAATTCCGTTTATATAAAATTGATGTTGGATATTGTTTAGCAAATATTTAAGAAATATGACATTCCAACCTGGGTTTTCGTGGATTAATATTTGCTAATGATTCTGGTGGGGCTGCTGCTGGCACAGAGAAAGATCTTGACTCGAAAGCTTTTCTACGGTCAGAAGTAGACAGTTGAGTTTCATCCGTTGTGTCGAATTTCTGATTTCCATTTTCATGTGCCATCTCTACACCATTTGTGCTTTGACCATTCTCATGACCAACTTCAGCATCGTGATTGTTGTTGTTGTTCAAGGAATTCGGTGAGTTGTCAGCCTGTACTACTACAGTTTGATTAACAATTCCAACCGTATCAGACTCGTCCATCGAAAAACTTCTAGAGTAATCCGAGCCGGAATTTCTTTTAGCTAAGAACGAACTTGGCGTTCGCAACACAGAAACACTCGATTGCTGAAATGAAAATAATACGTTCAAGCAATTAGATTTTTTTATAAAATGATGTCAAGATATGGAGATGTATTATTATTATTAGAATTGCACATGTAACGAAACTTGAATCTCCACCTCCAAATTAATAGTTCTCAACAAAATAAACTAAAAATGGGTGACAAAATAGTCATCGTTGACATGTAGGTCGGTATTTTGTCTATACCTGTGTGCCGTGTGCATATAGAATGAAAATTATTTTCTTCGATGAACTCGAAAACTATACAAATTTTACATTGTCAAAAGATTATAATTGAAGCAGCAGTTGAAATACAGTGTTGTGGACGAAAAAATGTATTCTATATTCTTCTTTGTATTTAAATGAAGGAAAACTTAGGAAAACTAATAAAGAAAATAAAGGAAAAGTAATTCAAACGATATTCGTATTGAATCTGAAGAACTGCTGTTAGATGTCATATTACTATATGCTTACTATATAACATATGTTATACATATATATATATATATACTCTAAGGTGAAAACGCGACGAAATAGAACTGGAACATGCAGACAAAAAATGCATTGGCCGCATACATTCCTACGTATAGTTGTTTTTACACTTATCTGGTAAACAGACTTGCTTTTAAATTACCTTGGAAATAATAAAAATAAGTGATTATTTGAATTATACTTACATTATTTACTCGAGGCCTTGGGATCGGAGCAAAACGGTTGGCCACGGTATCTTGAATTTCATCTGACGAGGAACCAGAAGAGCCAAGAGACTTTTTTCTCGGACGAGGTTCTGGAATTTCCTTTTTGTATTTGTTGTCTGGTTCATGTTCAATCATTTTCGATATATTTGCTTGTTCTTCTTTCTTTCGGTCTGCCAAACTCGGTTTAAAAACTGGAGCAAGATTGTTAGCATCTTTCCCTGTGGGACTAAGACTAATCTTGGTCACAGCTCCATTAAACCCAGACATCCACAGAGAAGCAGTTCCACTTGTCACTGTTCCTCTAAAATTGACATAATTGGTCCAATATAGTTATATAAAAAATACTCATGAAGCTTCATGAGTATTTAAGTAAAAGTAAGTTAAAGACGCTTCAAGATGTTGATTTAAATATGCTTATAAATATATACCTCGTGTCGGGGAAGAGATCATAATGAAAATCTGTGTAGGATTTTCGCGGAACATGATAAGGAATGGAAATGATGGAATTTGCAGTCAATTGGATGAGACGATTGACTTCAGTGTCCATAACTTTAAGGGCTCGTTTGGGTAGTAAGCAAGCGCCTTTGGTTTGTTCACCATTGTAGCGAAATCCTTCTGTCAAGTACGGTTCCGAATCAGAAAATTCCATATAAGTTATGGAAGAATCTCCTCGCCCTGCAATGAATAGCATATTTGTATCCGCATCATAGAGAGGCATGAGAATCCCAGTTGAACTGTCAAAATTTAATGATTTTACAGGTGAGTCAAAGTTTCTTGTGTCGCGAATGAATATTTGCCGTATTCGACTCTGAAATTAATAAAGAAACAAGCATTTTATAATGACAACATAGACAACATTCTATATTTTGTGAATTTCTAAAATACAAATGCATGAAAATATACTCATGTAATGTACACTTACAGAGTCGAATCCAGTGGTTAAAATATATGGAGAATCCGATAGCCACTGAACTCGCGAATCCTTGGCATTATCGTGGCTTGTAGCCGATGTTACAACTTGCTTTCCTCGTGGATCAACAATTCTGACCAGCTTGTCTTTTGCACAAGTTGCAACCAGATTTCCAGATTTGTTCCACGACATTGACATGATTGTGTCACCATGTAATTCGCTATCTGCAAATATGACCAAATAATAGACGAGTCTTACTTTTTCATTGTTACTGGGCTTGGTAATTCGTGAATATGTATGCATACTCATACACGTAAGTATCATCATAATGTAATACCATGAAAAACTTCTTGGTTGTACAGAATGTCCCACATCGTCATCGAGTTTTGTGAAGAATATCCAAGCAAATACTCTGCCACAGGATTGAAAGTGACAATTTCCACTCTTCGATGCTTCGAGCTTGTTACACATTCTGGACTCAATGTGGATAGTGAATCTAAACTATTACGATTAATTGACCATATTTTAACAGTAGAATCTGCTGAGCATGTTGCTAATAGACCATCTTCAAATGGCGAGAAATCCAAATCCGTGACCAAGTCACTGTGAGCATTAATGATTGGAAGATTTGTTCCATTAATGACAGATTCTGAGTCTAGTGGTAAGACACCGAGTTGCGAACCTAATGCAAGTAATCAAGTATACAAAATGCACATTAATAATCAGTAACAAGTAAACGTATAATCTGTAATTAGGATGAAATCTCCGCTATGCGTTTATTTACCTGTGGGCTGAATGTTGAAAGCTACAAAAGCAGCGGATGCTTTTATATAACTTCCGGAACAGTTGTATGATCCGATAGTCAAATCTCTCGCCCATGGTTCATGTTTTGAAATTTTCGGGGCTGCATTTTTGTACTAAATCAAAATTTAGAATTTTTACTCATTATTAAAAAACTGCGTCATCATTCACTGTTATTTGTAGAATATTATTAATTAATTAATTAATCACCTTCGACGCTTTGAACCGCCGAGACATCTTTTCCAAAATTCACGTGGATAACTTCTAAAAGAAAAGAGAACATTAAAATACGTAATTAGACTGAGTGCTATAGCTATAAGGTAAAGCGAAAAACTCTATATGTAGATACACAGTACTACATAGTATGTAGTACACACTCCTTAATCTATTCTGACAGCCCAATTTAGACTACAATGACTGAATTATTCACGATTCGCTTATAGTACATTATTTGACATGAAGCTTATCATTATAATTACTTATATGCATTGCATAATATAGCAAAGGTGGTTATTCTTTTATTATTCGTTTAAGTTATAGTCTATAACAATAATTATCTCAACCCGGAACCCACCTGCTATCTACGCTTCAAATCCGAAATTGTATAAATAAATGGAGACATAAAAGTTGAACAATGACGAACGTGTATAGCTCGCTCACATTTAAATTTTAAATTTCCGATAGTATAATAGCGGAATGTGTTATAGTATATGTAACACAAATACTACTAATGGCAATAATTTTGCACACTTTAAATATATACATAGCATAAAAAAAACATTCAGAACGAAATATGTACTCAACAAGGGCCACATTATGTCAAATAGAATAACAGGACGATGGTGCCAAGTCAGTTGATGCCCGCCGGGTGTCAATACAGTTAGTTTTGCTTCATTAGTTCATATCCAAAAGAATATGTATACTTATATAAAATACCTATGTATATAAAATAGCGGTCAACTTCTAGAGTCTGTAGACCGATCAAATGTTCATATGTAGATATATATCACGAAATTCACCCAAAAATAGAGAAATTGTATCGGATTTTAAATGAATTCTTATTAAATAAGATGTTATTGATATTTGTATTACCTTCAGTAGTATTTTGATGATAGCAAAACCCCCAAATGTTTGGATTTTATGTTTTGACAGTATGAGTATATACTTTTTGGGCTTTGGCAGACTCTAATTGAAATTGTACAATTTAAATACAAATTTAAACTGTCAATGAAAAAGGAACAAAATTTGTTCAACAAATTCTCAAAATTGTAGAGAAAGACGAGGGCGTGAAACTATATACACTACACTTTTGAGTTGACTTAGTTGAAGGAGTATGTAGTTGAGTATTGTATTATTTGAAATCCACAATTTGTCATGATTCACAGACGACTGTCACTGGTTGACATACTCACTCGAGCATTTTGCAAAGTTAGTGGAGCAGACTTAACACTAAACTACAAAACAAAATTAAAGTTGTCAGTCTCAGACTAGACAAATATATCGAAAAGAATCTCCTGTCAGTAATGATATTGTTTAGACTTAGAGGAACCAGCAACTGCTGTTTATATGTTGAATAGCAGAGAGTGAATGAATGCATACTTACTTCATATGTACATACTATACTATTCTGTCATGTTTAGAGGGGACGACTACATGCAATACCTATATATGTATATGCTGTAAAACTATATGGAGGGTACCTATGTATAGTTGTACATGTTATTTGCTTTTGCCTGTACAGTGTACACTACAGCTAAAGCAACAAAATACAGTCATTTTTCTTTCTCTTGACGAGCGCACGCATGCGATGCACAAAATATGTACTCATGTCTTTTCCATAGGGTCAATTCGTAAAGACCCGACTCCCGAATTTCGTACAGAGTAAAGGGTAGTACCAAAGACTCCGGAACACTAACAATCTGGCACATCGAAAACGTACGGCATACCTATATCAAACTATGCACTATGTACATACTTATCTTTAGATCGCTTGCATGAAGTGTAGTACTTACTTTTTATTACTAATTGTAAGTATACTCCAAGCAAAAAAAAGTTTGTCTCCAATATTACGAACTTTCAACTTGCAATTATTTTTCCGGCATGTATGCATTTTACTTGTACGTAAAATGAACAGGGTTTTTATTTTGCAGGCTTTTTAAATCCCAATTTGAACCTCCAAACATTATTAAAATATACAATGTAGCCAAGTCTTATTATGAAATGTTGTGTATGTAACATGTCCATAGTCTTAATTCCGATTTAATTATAAATTATAATAATACCCAACAATATTGTCAACGTAAATGTTGATTTGTGTTTCCAATTAATTATTAAAATAAAGGCACAGAACTATATTAAGTATTAAGTTAAGTTAAGTATTCTAAAATCTTGATGCTTCTATACATGTCAGTAATCACATGGCACTATATAGCAGACGAGTTAATTCGACACTCACACTCAAAATGACTGAAAATATATACGAATGCATACCATGCATGCCTGCTTAAATTTGTATGACTGGATGTGTCTTAAAGAATATCTCGATTATTATATTTAGGAAAAAAGTTAACACGTCTTTAAATCCATCAACCAATGTAACAATAACTTGCTAACATTGTTATTACACAACTCGTAAAATAACAATGTTGTATACATAATACTTATCGACACATGAGCACCATGTTGTCTTATAAATTAGTTTTACGGACTAACTGTATTATGTTATTTAATTGGCTTTTTAAGTACACCAGCGTTACGTAAATATTTCACGATGAATGGAACAGCGGTTAACGTTATTGTAATTCTTACAGGTGCAAAAATCTTGTGGACTCCATAGGCAATGACAAATGTGCTTGCTCCTTGTGCAATTGTGCTCTCCAGCACCTTTTGACCTACTCCCAGTTTCTGTAAGATTGCAACCACATCCAAACCACTGCGAGAAAGAGAATCAAACAAAACATCAAGTATATAGTAAAGTGATATAAAAATTCTTTTGCAAGTCCGATCAAATGGATAATTGGGCTGAATTAAATTTGACTACATTAATGTGTTTAAAATTAAAGGCAACATGTAATTATTACCTTGACACGAGTAAATAGAAGAACCCCAGAGAGGATAATGCCATTGTAATATGAAATACGATTACGGTCGGTCCATAATGTTTTATAGCTGTTTTGAATTTTTCTTTCGTGCTCACAGGTGCAGACTGAGGAGTATCTGAAGTGGAAGACGGCGATGACGGAGGAGAAGGTACTTGCTTTTCATCTGAAGTTTCTGTTTTTTCCGGTGATGTTGAGTACAGAAATATTGAATTATTGTGGAAACAATT
The DNA here is from genome assembly GCA_034699125.1 of Gisinianus flammeolus. NCBI lineage: Eukaryota > Metazoa > Arthropoda > Collembola > Symphypleona > Katiannidae > Gisinianus > Gisinianus flammeolus. The sequence goes on from JAIUND010000567.1 coordinate 54,759, forward strand.
ACTTTTCAAAGACAGACTCTTCAATCCAGTGTGATTGATATTCGGAATTGTAGTACTCCTACTAAATAACGAATATCCACGAATTTTGGATAATAATACTGTAGTTTCGAGTACCGGTTCAGTCGTGTATTTAGGATAATTTCTCATTCCCCGAACTTGCTTAAATGTATTCAAGTACGTTGGTTTAACATTCTGTGATAAAAATGAAGGGCAAACGACTACAAACGACGAAAATATTTTGGAAATGGCCATTTCAAATGTCGAGAAGAAGGAAAACAAATGACAAATGTCTTGAGAAGTCAAAGTTGAAATGTCGAGAATGAAGAAGTCTGGGGTTTTTTTTGGATGTTGAATTTCACCGCGTGCAAATCATCCTTGGTTGCACACAGTAAAACTACTCCCGTGTTATACAACTATCAGGACTTTCACATGGGGAGATTCACCCAACTTATACCTATGATGAAGAAAGCAAATCTTGTGAATCTGGAATGGAAATCACGATCTGTCCTTTTCAGTCAGTGAAAGCATTTCATCGCTGAAACATCATACTATTTATATTATATTATATTGATTATTCAAGTACAATACTTCAACGTCTTCAACTCGAATATACCAACGAGAAAATTTAGCTCCAGAAAACATTTTTGCAGTCCTTCCTGCGTCACTTTGAAGCATGTAAAGCATTTCTTATGATGTTCGGTTAAGAGATGAAAGAGAAATGCGAAATGTGAAACTGGATAGATATAATATTCATTCACTGCTTACATTGTAAAATACTAAGAAAACTGTCGAAAATTTTTGTATTTGAATTCATTGATGTAAAAAGTGGGAGATGGCGTTTGTATATGTAGTTGAGGGGGTAGGTATTTACTTAAATATTACTTTGTCTGCAGTAGCTTACGATTGGAATTGTCCTTCGTTTATTCAAGACGGTATGCGGTATATAGAAATGGTGAATGGTGCGAAGGAACACTAAAGAGTTGTGAATGAAACAGTAGAAAAAGAAACTAATGTGGTGATGTCATCTCAGCCCGTGTGTGTATATGGATATATTTGTAGTCGTATAAATATACAGGTAGTGCAGTATGCATATTATTATTATTATGCATGTATGTTTTATATGATATGATAAAGGTTTTTGGACTTGAGATAAATTTTTCTCATCTCCTTGGTCTTGAAGCCTCTCAAAAATGAATGATGAGGAACGAATGTGTTTGAGATTGAAAAGGTAAGGCATTTTGTAAAGAGAAAATCTACGTAAAAAGATGGTTCATTTCATGGAGTTTTTTTTTTTTACTTGAATTTTTCTCACTTGTGTCTGCTAATCGACACAGATTTCGGATGACTTCAAACACTTCTCTCTCTCTCTCTTCCTCGACGTCTTTTTTATTGCTGGAAAGTTCTTTTTAGCCCTTTATGTACTTTATTATATCCATACGGGACGATACGTATATATATATATACAGTATATATTTGACTTGTATCATAGTCTGTTCTCTCTGTCTGTGTGTAGTAAAAAGCAGAAGGAAGGTAAAGGCACCATGATAAAGCAGTATTTGTCAGTTTTAAGAAACGAAATCAAACTGTATAATGTAATAAACGTTTGGAAATGTATAGAATGAGAACTACGCAACCAAAACTCACCTACTCACAATCACAATGAACCCCCAAAATTAAATAACTTGAGATTGAAAATATTTTTTTTATAATGTCTCTTTACAGTAATACTTTGTCTACTGTTCATATCTTTGAAAAATAATGTATTATTTTTTATGTTCAAAAGTGTTTTGTCAAATGAATAATAATATGTAGTTGAAGTATTCTTTGCTTTCCTCCTTGGTTTTGATAAATTATCTGAATGATTATTCTAAAAAGAATTATACATGCAGTCCGAATAAGATTTACCAGTCATGATCTACATTCTACATACAGTTGAGAGTGCACAATGTCTTGACTAAGGCATGCAAAGAATTACGTAATCTTACTTCTTTTGGGAATTTAATACTTAATACTTTCGAAATCGATATGGAGAATGAGAAGGATGAGGAGATTCTCTGTCTAATCCACCTCTCTCTCTCTTTCTCATATTCTATATACAGGTAATGTGTATGTATGGAATGAATCTATTTCTCTTTCAAGAAAAATCATATCGTCTTGATCAGACAATTAAGTTAGTCTTGGATTACACAGTGATTAGAGTGTGACAAGGAGTCGTGAAGAGAAATTTCAAAGGGTTCAGACTGTCTTTTTATCAGCTCTACTTTTTTTCATATAGTATTCGTCATCGTAATTCTCTTTCTCCAGTGTTCTTATTTAAAACTATATCTGTACATCTCTCCTTCTCATCTATATGAAACTTGTCTAGTTTTTCTTTATTTATATCAACCGGAATCAAAGGGAATTTCATGGAACCATGTCATCAACCAAAAGGGGGGGGGGGTCTGTCTGTCTGTCTCACTCTGTCTTTCATCATATTGCTTATTCCTTCGTCCTTTTCCATAGTGTCTTTTCTACAGATACATATATATCTCTTCCCCCCACAGGCTCTTTAATAAACCAACATTGAAACTATACTTGTTATTGAATTGCTCTAAATATTATCCCAAATACTTATTTTATCATTTTATTACTTTTTACTATGAAACGTTCACTCCGGCTTTGGAACGTTGAAATGTTCAACTGCTGTGCCAAAAAATGTTACAATTCTACAGTTATGTACACATTTCAAAACTTTCATTCATTCATACTTTGAGAGCTAGCCATATTTTTATGTCGTGTCGGATGGAATGTACTAGTATTCTATTGCTATCCCAAAGTATGGTATGTACTATGTAGGATACTGTACACTACAAAAAATATATTAATCATCATACCATTCTAAAAAAGTAAACAAAGGACCTTTTCGAGTAGCTCCCACGCCATGTAGACCTTATTGCCTATGAAATAATATCCGTCTCCGTCTTTGGCGCCTGCCAAAAGCTCCAGTCAAATATTGTTGACCATTTACCATTTCCAAACAAAAGTGTCTCTTGTAACACAAAAAGAAAAAGGAAAAGAAGAGGAAAGGAAAATACCTACTTCCATGTTCCAGAATTTCTATGATTTTCAACAAGAATATAAAAGGCTGTCCCGGAAAGAACTCAACTCTTTAAGGTTATCTTGTGGATTTGTCATTCACTCCTGCATATTGTCTGTGTGTGTGAGCAGTGCTCACTGAACACATGAAAGCAAGTTTAAGTTTAAGTTTAAGTTCAACAAGTACCGAGAAGTATAATAGATAATAGTAATATCTAGTACATAGTTCTCTCAACTGTATGTACATACAACAAGCAGGTCCTTTTTCTATTTTTACCCAAATTACCAAAATTTCTTTTCATATAATGAAGCGTCTCCTCATTTATTCTATTCTTATTCCCTATATTTACAGAGTGTGTCTGTCTTTTGTCACAACAGTTTTGTGCATAGAAAAATACTGCATTTTTTCTACATACTAACTAGTTTCTGTGCAACAATTTACCATATAGACAAAGAAAATAAATAGCAAACTTATCTCGGAATTTGATTTGAGAACGCAAAATACAATGCATGAACTAGCAAACTAGCAACTGTAAATTCCGCTTGAATATTACAATTGCAAACGATGAATTATTTGATTACTTTCACGGATCATATTTTATGCAGTAGTCTAAATATAAAATTCTTTGGGTGTTTGCATATATACACATATGTATGGGCACTGTCTGTAGAACTGTAGATTGTTGTGAGCATGAGAAAAGTATGTATTTATTTTGTTGTATGAAGACAAGAAGGTTGAAATATCTTATGGAATGGACAAGGAGTAGGAAAATACGAAGAAGAAACTCTCCAGCGATAAGGAATCAGATCACAATCAAAAGTGTTCTTGACATGGATTAAATGATATACTTATATGCAGCTAGTCGTTAATCGTGTAGAATAAGTTTACAGATCCAGTTGGGGCATGGGCCAGAGGACGACCAAGTATTTACGTAGTATGCATATGTAATGTCTATACATATTGGAATATAATAAGTCGGCGTAATGCACATTGTATGCATGTGAGATGCATCAGCCAGAGGTTAAAAGTCAGTTGACCCCGATTAAACTGGAAGCCCCGGGATCAAAGAGATTACACGTGTATTCCTCATCCCCATAGGGTGCTCTAGCTCTAGAAAAACATGCACTCTCTCTCTATATTTACGTATGTAATTAACCAAAAGTCTTTTTACGCTTACGCATAAGTTCCTCAGGCTTTCCATATTTACACACAACACAACACACCATTTACTGTTACATTATTTTCTCCTTATGATTGCCAAAGGTGAAAAGCGTGTGTAGTGTGTACACAGTGTACGTACACGTACGGAGATGCAAGCGCATGTACAGTTACAATTTGTAAATCGAGTGTATCAATTCGTTAAGGATTCAACAACAATGTACCCATGTACAATCATGCATTTTTTTTATACTTTGTGTACTTTCCGAAAAATTTATGGACTTTGTTTATGTAAATTTCATTACTCTTGTTCTACTTTCTTCAAAATGCTCTGGATGCCTAGTTTTCTAGTGTACTAAATCTACATTACAATAAGTACAATTTTTTAAGCTCTTTTTTACCAATGCTCTTTGCTTGAATTTTGAATTTAGTAAGACACTGTACATGTACATGCACAGGAATAGGACACTTATTTTTCGTTCCATAAAAGTTTTGTATCCGAATCAAATTACCAATCTCTATTGGACCAAATTAAGTCAAATTCACTCATTTGAATACAGAGATTGTAATCTTTTCATTGCTTTGCTGATAGCTGATATATAGGGGAAATTGGAATGTGTTTTCACTATCAAATTGTAGAGATTTATAATTACTTTCTGTCTTTGGAGAAATATTCCATGCATGAGGATAATCAGAAATGCGTAGGATGTTATTTTTTGTGTGGGCAAGTAATGTGATTGTATGGATGGACGTGTATATACTCTAAATTGGTCGTGTAAATATATGACTTTTAAAATCTCTTGTAGAAATCTACCGTCCCAAAACTACACTCTCTCTCTTTCGTTAAACACAGACAAATACAGATACAAACATGCGATGAATCTCTGTATGTATTTAAACTGATTTATTCAAGCTTGGAACTCATGTCAAAGGGTGTAACACGTATGCAATGTTGTTTGTGTGTGTGTGTGTGTGTGTTTGTGTATGTACTTACTTAAGCCTCACAGTTTGATCCATTCATTAGGCATGATGTGGGTTCTCTCTCTCTCTCTCTCTTTCCATTTCCATTGGAAGATTACAAATGGAATTTGATAGATGCCAATCAAAGCTCTTGATTCATATTTTTTACTCACATGCTTTTTCTCATGATTATTTACACTATAATGTCCAAGTTGATTCACAAACGGGTTGATTTAAAACCTATTTTTTTGTCCACAGTTCATTCTAAAAGCGATATAAAATTCGAGTGAATACGTACCACGTACTTGTACAGATTCAGATATATATAGTGCAGTGTCAACGTATCGAATATACCAACACACAACCAGTGTATTTATTCATTTTAAATGGCTGTATCTTCATCAAAAGTCCCATTTATTTCTCACAAGTATAGTAATATATTCCAGGCAGCAGGAACAGAATTTTACATACACTCAAAGGCGAAGGACAACTTTAAAGTATTTTTTGTTCATTACTATAAATAAAAATGCACATGTTTTGACCGTTTCCTATATTCAAATGAATTGCATTCCTCTCTTTAACCTTCAAACCTTCAACTCTCATTTACATTTTGGACTATAAATTCAAACTTTGATTTAATTTCTTAATAATAATAATAATAATAATAATAATAAGAAAATCTACGGAAAAAATAGTTTCAAAAAAGTTGATTTGGTATCCAGCATCAGTTAGTAAATTAATTTCCATTGTAGATATATACGATATATACTGTAAAAAAATAAAATAATGTATACTCTGACTGACTGAGCACGTGATTATGATTTTCAGTTTTCATGAAGGGTGCACTGAGCATCGCATTGACGGAGTAATTAATAAAGGAATGTCAGGGGAATAGTTGGAACTCACTAATATGTACAAATATGTGGTATATATTGAAACTGATTGTGAAAAGAATTCTTCCGTCCCTCTCACCTCTATCCTCTTCACATTTCTTCATTTTCCGCTGGCTCCTCATGGTTAGGTACTTACATAGTATGTACTTTGTACACACACCTACATCAAGTCGTACACAAGCTAGTCCGTATGTACACTTTACGTTTAATCCTATCCCTTACCATCAAGTTGAGTTGAGTGTGAAGACAGTAGGCGTTTTCTAGCTCATAAATTTGCGTTTCGGTAAGTCAAGACGTCATAAATTACCATTTTAATTAGCTACTACCAATGGGCCCTTTAGTTTTCATTTCTGAGGATTTTGTTTTTTTTTTTTTTTTGCTTTTTGAACAACGAGAATAATCCTTTGAAGGAAAGGAATGAGGAAAAGTTGAAGGGAGAAAGTATTTCGTGGAGCTTCCAAAGGAAAAATATATATATGTAGCTATATGTATATGAAGACTATTTCTTTGAGGTTAAATAGTTTGATGATGAATTCTTATTCGGGAAAAGTGACTGTGTGTGTGTGCCTCATGTCTTGAGCTTTTTTTGGTATTCATTATTTAGCGGACGACGTGTGTGCATAACGTGTGTGTGTGTGTGTGTGTGTGTAAAAGTGTAGCTTAAATTTGGCTGTAATAATAATATTCCGTATTCCGTATTCATTATGAAGCTGTGGTAGTATTATTATGAGGGAGCAATATGGGTTTGACTCAAGACAGACTAGTCTTTAATCTTTATAATAAAATTAAAAAAACGTTCCTCTTGCTCTTGTATACCTTTCCTCATACATATTTCATATTTGTACACGGTGAGTCGCGTCCTTATCCTTACCCAATACAGATAGCTCTTCGGTACTAATGACTTACACACATTTACAAGACAACAAGAGGCAATCTCGGTTTTTTAGGATGAGGTGAGGTGAAATTAAAGGCGGGATTGGATGATAGCCCACAAGTCAAGATAGAATGCTTTTATATTTATACATATATATATATACATGTCTATTCTGTGTGCCTGTATATGTGCGCATTTTACTCTTTTCTCCCTCTCTCTCTCTATCTAAATCTTTGAATTTCTTGAATGCTTTATAATACAAAAAGCCGTGGTCATAGTCTTGAGTTATTTTTTTTGACTGTGTACGGCCACCGCATTCTTTCTTGTTATGTTATACGACTAATACTATCTCATATGTAGTTGACTCTTAACTACAATACATCATGTTTCACTACACATAGGATTTGGACTTTTTTTTTAACTGTGCAGAAGGGAAAAGTGTACAAGATAATGGTTCTATGTAAGACTCTATGCTAACGATAAGAGGACATATATACAGATATAGATACTCAAATACATTGCTGTATGTATTTCAGTTCAACCTTCCGTGTGTAACATTTCTTTCCTTGATATGTAATATAATAATAATATCCTTCATGTATACATGCATACATACTTTCATTTTTTAACCTACAGCCGAGCTAAAAAAGAAAACAAAATGTACGTTGTGTAAGGCAAAGCTTGAAAAAAATGTGTGTACATATAGATGGATATTCATATTTTTTATGTATACATATGAACCATTGTGCAATAGTAATAGTATAAGAGTGCCTGTTGAGTTTAGAGAGGGTAAGTAGTAATTACAACATGTTGTGTAATGCGGAAACAAGGACTTGTGGTTTAAAAAAAAGGAGGGATCACAAATAAATGAAAATGAAAATGGGTTTGCAGGACATAAGAAAGTTCTTGGCGGAATTGTTTTGTTGAATTCTCATCTTTGTTCTACATACGATATATGTACTTACTATTAACTATTCCATATATAGGTAGAATTACCGTAAACCTTGTATACAGTACAGAGTGGAATAGAGGGGAAATATCTGTATAAGAACTGTTTTTATTTTTATTTTATTTTTCTCGTTGGGTGAACCCACATTTACATGGACATAACAGTGCAAGAATATGAGTATAAGAATTGAGAGCATCAAGAGAGTAAAAGGAATTTACAGTAATGGCGTAACATCTCCTACGTGGTCCATGGTGTCATCACAAAATGAATAAATGTTTTGCGTATTAATCTTCTTCTCCAGCTTGGCGTCTGCGGGAGAGAGAAACTATCTTTAGCTGAAAGCTGGCGGGGAACAAGCAAAAATACCAAAGACTTTCCACGCACACACACACAACCTATTATTATTGTTTTATTTTTATTTATTCTCTCAAGTCTCCGAGTATGCAATGTGAGGAGGGAAAGAATGTCTATACACACACACACACACACATATATATACACATACATCATAACTATACATTGGAACACATTCCTTTGGTTTTTTGTCTTGGAATTATTGTGCTTGGTCAGCCATGACATTAATATGTGTTTTGTGTAGATGTTATGAGTAAGTATCAAGTCCAAACTACAGACCACATCTTCCCTAGAGAAACTTAAAAAAACGACAATGATGACACAACGACGACATTCAAAATACACACACACTAGGTTTTCTATTTACTTTGTACCCCCTTCAAGTTCTCCTGAATAATGTGTGGATTTTGTTGTAAGGAAACAAATTGTAGGAAATGCCATTGACAACACAGATTAAAGATCGCTCGCTTCACTCGCCCTCCCTACCAGATATGCAGGTTGATTGGAAATAATTCAGCCACAGG
>JAIUND010000568.1:0-63515 GCA_034699125.1 Gisinianus flammeolus
AAGAAATTAAATTGGCACGTAAAACCTTCATATTCATGCTCAGGAGACTCGAATTGACCAGTAAGGTCAATTCCAGGCCAATATCGAAAACATAGCAAAAAACCTTTACTTGTCAGACGATCATGTATAATCTGATTCATCTGTCAAATAAATCAGAGTCAGAGTCAGACTAAAGAAAGAAAGGAAGAAAGAAAGAAAGAAAGAAAGTAGTGCAAACCTGTGAATCCTTCAGATTTAAGCTGTCGAATATGATCCAAGTCTGATGCTGAACAAAGCGGCGTTTCAACAGGGAATGTGGCCTTTGAAACAATAAACAATATATAATTCTGTTACTTTTTTCGTAATATGTATATTTGTAAACTAAATACTTAATACAGAGAGTATTGATCATTTTCAGTGTTTGTTGTTTGTAGTTTGTTGTTTTCTCACATGGAACAAGTCAAAGTCAACAAGATGATGTCCGGATTCGGATTTGAAGGAAGTTGTATTGCGAAAACGATGTCCCCAGAGAATCTCTGAGGGTAGATACGATGTACGAGCTTGAGTTGTCATCCCCGTGGACTCGACCACTCCCTCAAACACCACCATCACTTCTATCTTGGCTTTCAACAGATCACTGGCTGACATTTCATACAGTGGACTCTCCGAATCGATCTAAATTTCCATATACATTTCGTTCATTTTCTTTGGTGTGCACAGTTTTGATATTGAAATTACTCTAAATTTACAAACAAAACACAAATAAATTACCGGATGAACAATCGTTGTGGGCCAGAATAGAAGAATCCGGTCTTCATCCTCACCATAACCACCCACCTATAATATCAAATATCCAACGGACGCACGATGCAGTCAATTCTTTTAATCACCCTGTATGTCATCATATTGAGGAAGTTAAAACAAAACGATTCATACCTTGATTTCCTCCTGATGAATGGGTAAAACTTCTCCTTCTGTTGTTGTTCTCTTGGTGATGACTTGAGCACGGATATGAGCTTCTAGTATGTGAGACCTTTAGATTCCATTCAATTTAAATAGTGACATGTTAAAATTCGATACTCAAATTATCTTCAACGTACATTAAAATTCGTAGTAAGGTAGTTGTGCTTTTTTTAAATGTACTTTCGAATGTCTCCAACTCGGAACATTAAATACAGCTGACCGTCCCGTTGACAAATGACGGCACATCGGGAATATATAAGTGTTTGCGAGCGTTTCTTTGGACGGGAAAGTTTGGCAAATACAACGCCGACCATGAGGGCTTCGATTAGAACACCCGCAATACTATACAATTAAAAAGTACACACGTTATTACATTTAAATCATTAAGCCATATAATTTTGATGATGTATAGAATCATTGGTAAGTTGGTGGACAATGAATTCGTTTGTATTTCCGTTACCTCTGAAGACATAGGACGATGATGGCGTCTACAAAAAGTATAAACATCAAAAATGTGATAACATTAAATCACTGCATGTAAATGTGACGAGGAGGGAATATTCATCATTAAACATTTGAAAGGTCGTCATATATACCTGGACACTCGGAGGTCATACGATGAAAGCCGTAACCGATCGTATGTTGAGTCTCCAAACTGAAGAGGAAGATGGAGGCAAAACTCTGAACTCCTTCTATGCATGGTTTCCAACCCGCCTCCCCGAAATGCGATAAGTCGTTGTGAGCTACGAGAATTATCCACCACACTAAAGCAAAACCTGCAATCCAAAACAAACACGGTACAAAAAATGAGTAGTGTCCTAATTTGACTCACATTTTTAATTAACAGTTGTGCATCTGACCTATCCGTCTGTCCATTGCAACATATAAATTAATGTAATGAATTAGAAATTGAGGGAAAGCCACTGACCTTCCTTCCATCACATTATAATTTTAAATGATTATAATTTTTTAAAAAACCTTCAATTCCATATCATTGGCCTCATTTCATTTCCTGCTCATGACAAACTACTGTTTTAACTTCCCAACTTTCTCCAGCCGGTCAGACGCTGGAGAAAGGAACTTTCGTTAAAGTAATTCATATTTGTCTCTTTATTTGTTATAAAGGTAAAGGTAAAGGATTCCAGGTGACACGCAATGTCAATTCAACTTGAAATTTTCAACTGTACACAACGTACAGTTCAAACACAGACCCAACAACACATGTGGAATGTCAAACTACAGACATTTCATTCAGGAATGACTCAGAATCTTTATTCCTCTTCAAAAGCGTACATAAATCGTTTTTGATCGACGAACAAGTAAAAATGTGTAGAAAAACAAAACTTCCTCATTCTCGCCCAGGATTTGCTAATGATGTATGTGCACATAAAGAACACAAACTGAATGGATATTTAGCCATGAAAATTTGTAACTATGCATCGTAGAAAAAGATAGAGTCAGTAATATAAATAGTAATGGTGCAGATTGGTAAAAGTAAAGTGAGCATGCAAATACGCACAATAAAAACTAAATAGAATCCATCCATTCATCCATATCATCACATTCACATGCATGTAGAAAATTGAAAATAGATAACACACAGTCAGTTCAGTCCCTCTGTGTTTGTGAGAAAACTCTCCAGCACCACACAATTCATCAACATATACACATGAGAGAAAGAGGACTCAGCTCTAGATAATTGACTATTAAATAGACTATTAAGCCCCGTGCCTTTTCTAACATTGTCGTGTTTTTTTCCCGAATGCTCTTTACTATCCCAATCAGAAGACACACACACACACACACATGGAACTGAAATCCACTTCAACTTCTGGATTTCTTTCTCTCTCTCTCTCTCTCTTGCATTTTCTCTCATTCTAATTCTCGAGCATATACAGATATAAATGTTGAGTCCTTCACTATAATCATGGCAGGGCAGGAGTAGTTGTGTATTCTGTTATTCTGTATAACTTTCATTGATTTTATTTTCATCGTCATGGTTTAATAATAAACCAGACGTTTTTTCCTTTCTTTTTGTTGTTATTTTTCCCCCTGTCCGTACTATTCTAAGCCTATATACAGTCTAAATTCTCTCGCTCTCTCTCTCTCTCGCTGTTCGAATGCAAAAAAGGTTGACATCACACTGCACCGCACCGACACGGAATTGCATCGTCACTACACACAAGAATAGCATATCGCTGAAGAGAAATCAAGGAATGATTGAGTGTGCGATATGAGTATATGAATGAGGTATGTTGTAGTGTCCAATTAAGATATTGTTCAGTTTGAAGCAGAAGCAGAAGCAGATGAAGAAGAAGAAAAGAAAAATCGAAGCGGTGCATGGTATTTGATATTCGAGGGAATAAATCATTTCCTTTTAGTTTTTGGTCTCGGTCATGTAGGAAAGTGGAGAACCTTCTTTAGTCAGCTACTTTAGAAATATCCTTCATATTAATCCTTATCCGCCCATTCATGCGAGAACATATCAACTATCAAGAGCCATTAAAGTCGACAAATGCTTTATACATCATAATAAACAACCTTCGCAGGAGAAATATTATTATATTGTATACAAGAACTAGAAATATTATTGGGGAAAATGTACAATGTAGGTACATGTGTATTTAATATTTATCAGAAAAGGAAATCTGGTACCACGTGAGCTGGATTGAATTGCCATTTGCCATTCCATTCCAGATGGAACATTTGTGTTCGAAACTTTAAGTGAGTCTGACCGTAATCTGACTGAGATTGAGATTGTGCATGGAATTTTTTATTTGCATGATCACATGTCAACTGTCAACGTCATTCCAAGAATCCAATTGTCAATTGCGTATATGGGTTATGACTTATGGGAATTTTCATATTTTATTTTATTCTATTTTATTTATTACCGAATCAAGACATTTAAGTGACGATCTCCTTTCCCTCATTCAAAATTAAGGACTGCAATGTATATATATATATTATTGAGTATTTAGTGTAGAAATTCATTCAATGAAACGTAGAAATACTCACCAATGTCAATTACTATTGTAATTTGTACTCATACATACATATTATTGGTATTTGACTGTTGTTTTTTGTCATTTCCCATTCATTTTTTAATTTGCTGACTGGGTTCTCTGCGAGTGTCAGGAAATTGGAGGAGTTAAGTATAAATGGGCTTCATAATTGGAGGGAACGGAAAGTTAACCGAGTTACAATTACAATTACAATTACAAATAAATGGAGTGAGGGAACGGAACGAGGAAGGAATTTTCCCAAACGCATATGTATATATACTCGGCTAAAGAATGCATGAGGTTATGTTTCTTGACTTTGGAATGGGATTTATATGTCCCATTTCCATTTGTTATCTCTCTCTCTCATTTGCTCAATGTGCATGATCAAGGAAGGAAGAGTTAAGTCACTCGGTACATAAATATATGAACAATTACGACTACGAGAGGAAACTCTAAAAACCAAAACTATGTACATGGTAAATGGAATTATAGCGCATATATTTAGTTGAGAAAACAATATAATATATGGATATGGGTTATAATATGTAATAAGTATGCACACAGTCAAGTGCACAAAACCAGCCCCATCAATAAACAGACGATGAGAGAAAGAGAGAGAGAAAGAGGGAGAGAAAGAGAGAGAAAGAGAGAGAATTGGAGAAAATCGATGAGCAGTCATTGCGTATAAGTAATGCTTTAATTGCTCCTACTAAATACGGCTCTTTCTCTCTCTCTCTCTCTGTATCCACCCCAAATACACGTATATATAGTTGGCTTAATGAAAAGCTAATAGCCCATAATAATATTCAATTCATTGTGAGTATGGGAGAAAAAATAGTCATTATTCCTCATTCGTCCCCCCACAAGTCTCAATTCTCAATGTCCCTCCACATTCCACATGATGCTAAATATAAACATTTTATATTAATCAATCAATACGGAGGAAGGGTTAACGGTACTTATGAACTTTATTTTTTATTATATCTCCTTATATCTGTACATGCCCATAAAAATATATTCAATCCAAATATAATCTACATACGTAAGTATGTACACAACACACACACACACGCATTCATTATGCATGGAATTCCATGACTTTCCCCCTCAGACCTCAGACGCCGTCCATGTACTTATTTATATACGTATTTATTTTTACGTATTTTTTTGTTGTTTGCCCCTTCCAAACACATTAAAAAATTACACATTTACTACGTAATTCCCCGTCTTATCCATGCAAATTTCCCCTGGATTTGATCATTTTTTTTTAAATGATCAAATATGTCAATTATTTTGCACAATATTTTGCGGGCCACTAAATCATTCTGAATTTATTAAAGAAAACCTTCATTTCCCACAGACAAACGTTCAAACAAACACCCATTTCATATTTATTTTTGTTTAATCCAAATTAAGAGAAAGGTCAGAGCGTCAGAAAGAAATTTAGAATCCGTTCGTGTTCCTTTATTGAGCTCGGAATTGAAAATGATGAGACAGTGGATATTTGTATAGGATATAAATTTTCGAATTGAAATTACTAATTGACAATTGACACACAATAAGTGACACGTGGGGAAAAGAAACTTGAGTTTTCCATTTTACATGTTCTATGAGAATGTGATTGCTCTACGACGCCGCTGCTCAAATGTACACACACCTTTCAATTTATTGTCTCAAAATACATAGCTAAATATGTACATATGAAGGAAAGTCAGCCATCTGCCCATTGATAATACACAGGGAAAATGTGTATGTATACATATGAAGAAAAACTTTCACTTGACTTTCTCACGGGTGTCAGAGCGTCGGCTTCGTGTGTGCTTCTGATTTGAGGGAATGAAAACGGAGTTCCAGCTGATTTAACTGCGCATTCCAAATTGCGAATTCCAAAATCTCTAAAACAAAAATACATCTAAAACAAAGGAATGCCTAATTGACGATGAGTTCCGGAGACGAAAACTCAAATCCGAATACGTTATGAAAAGCTATAAAAAGATTCGGTGCTGTGCCTAAAAGATTGATTGATAAAAAGATTACAGTGCAACATAAAATATTGAGCATGTATGAAGTAATACGAGCTCAAACCTAATAATAGGAATAATAATAAGAAAACAACAAAGATTTGAAACGTTTACGAATTTTTAGTATTTGCGTGTTTGTGTGTGTGTGTTCAAGAAATGATAAACATGACAAAATGGATTTATTAAGGGAATTCCTCAAAATAACGAAAGTATAGAGAAATGATTAAAATGAAATATAGTTTTGGGCGTGTATGTTTTCTGTTTGAGTAGTTTTTTTTCTTGTACTTTTATTTTCGTTTAGGAAACTACAAACGCGTATTTATGAGGACAGTCTAAGAATTCTAAATGGAATTCAAAAAGCCAAAAATATATTAGAGAAAATAGGAAGAAAGGTAATAAGGATAAGTGATAAGTACTTATGAATTCTACAATACACATGCATCTAGACTTCTAGAGCATGCCAAATAAATACGCATACACAATCATACACAATCATATAGTTGGAATTATTGAGCTAGGTAATTCACTGGAGACTCTCAATAAGTACATAAATTGTGCAATAACCTTACAAGAAATTGATGTACAAACAGGCGTGTGAGCTCCATAATGATAGACGATAGAAAATAAAAATAAAAATAAAAATAAATGAGGTTTCCCTACATACTCAACCAGAATAATACTAATACTTCTTCTCTCGCACTCCATTTGCTAAATTTCCTTGATGCAAAAATCTTTTGAATATGAATTTGAAAAACATTTCACTCATCAATCGTCCATCGTCACAATAGATAACTATCATCATCAGTGATGATTCATCACTATCGCTATCCAACTTGTTACATACAAACAGAACAAACAAACAGAAAGCGACAACAACACTAAATTTTTACACACACACACATAGGTACACAAAGTAGGCATGTACTAGACAAAAGTACTAACGATGAGTAAAAAAGTATGTGTGCTCCGAGAAAAAGAACTACGTATTTGACGAATTCGATGAAAGACATTTTTTTTCTTCAAGTCCAACAAATACAAATACAAACAGCTAGACGGTTGATGTCAATCTCAAATGAATTTCTCGATTTTGAATTTTCGGTGTCGACCTTGAGGAACATTATTCCATTCACATTATTAATAGTTTGTCACGCCTCCTTTCTCACTAATTATTTACTCATCGGAGCTCATGCAGAACACAAGAGAGAGAGAGAGAGAGAGAAAGAGAGAGAGAAAGAGAGAGAGAAAGAGAGAGAGAAAGAGAGAGAAAACACCCACAGTCACATATTCGATATTCGACATTCGACATCCCCGCACCGTTTTGTGCACAATACAAACGTGGTGTATACTTAATGATGCAATGCATACAACATTGTACAATAGACTCGTCAGTGTCAACCAAATGAAATAATCGAAATATGAAATACATGTCCTTAAATTTAATATAAAAAAACTTTTGGATTCTTGAACAGACTCGTTATAGTCTGTACAGACTAGACTATAGTGTACAATATTAGAAATAAGAATACCCGATCAGTAGCAATAGTTTGATGAATATACATGGAAACATGGAAACAGCATATAAA
The DNA here is from genome assembly GCA_034699125.1 of Gisinianus flammeolus. Lineage (NCBI taxonomy): Eukaryota > Metazoa > Arthropoda > Collembola > Symphypleona > Katiannidae > Gisinianus > Gisinianus flammeolus. The sequence goes on from JAIUND010000568.1 coordinate 7,552, forward strand.
AACACACGTACGCAATACGAAGTATGTATATATAAATACAGATATATACGTACACGCTGTGATCGCTTTGCATAATACATGATATGATCGACAGTATTTTCCTATTTATAAGTTCCCTAGCTTTTTGACTCGTGGCACAAATTGAAGGGTGGTGAGGAGTAGACTTGAAGACGTATACATATATATAGTATAGTTGTTGTTGGGTTGGAAGTTGGAACTAACTACTCCTTGCTTGTTACGTTGTTACGTCGTCCGGACTAAAAGCGACAGTCCTTGTAGAAAGTAATAATATAATGATATGCTCAAAGCAATTTCATGTTCAAACAATTACGAGCAAGGTGAATTTGTCAACTAGGCATACACACATCCATTCCATTGTGTGTGGTGGGAAAAGAAGAAGAAGAAGAACACAATGAGCTCGTCCACAAATATCGTATACTTATCCCTAATTCATCATATTAAAACTTTAATCCTTCATTTGTACATAATCGCATATGTACAGGCCACAACTCACAACTCACCCCAACCACCAATTCCAAACAATAAGTTGCTTTTATCGTATCCCAATCTCTTTCTGGAATTCTGGAACACTTCTCTTGGGTTTTTTTTGTACTTTTTTTTTTTAATAATTTATGTTTCTACAGAACAACAACAATACAACAATACAATGTGATAAATAATAAATTATTCTTTCTACAATAGGTAAAAAAAAAAAAAAAAAATGAAAAATTGCATAATCCCTAATTTGCATTACACAATTATTTTGTTTCGTCCATATTATATACATAAAGAGAGTTCACTTCACATACGCTATAAGATGGCGATGGGCCTACAGTTTTTATCTGCTGGAGTAACTACGGATATAGCTGGACAAATAAATTTGCCAAGTAGATAGGGAAAGTATACGTGAGAAAGGATGGACGGGGAAAGGTAGATGCATATTTACATAATTTTATTGTATATACATATAAGGGAAATGAAGGCTTTCACCATTTTTGTTTTTGTTTAGAATCTCCAGATATATCCTATAGATAATCTTGTACACGAGCTTCTGCTGTACATTTTAAATGTAGGTAGACGACTAAACTTTCAAAACAACAAAATCAGCTTAAAAGCCCTGCACAACTCATGTCTTGTGTGTACAAAATACACTAGACAAAATACAAAACAATGCGAATGACGTAAACCTGAAGAAGAAAGAAAGAAAGAACAACGAAACCGATATTACGAAATAGTTTTGAAGAGAGAGCTGAAAGTCAGAAAGGCTTCTGAGTACAAATTTTACTACAGATATGTATATGGGAACATCAAAATCAGCTGTCTTACACACTTCATGCATGCCAAAGTACAGGGTTTTTTTAAAGGCGAGAAGTGAGTTTTATATTTGTGCGAGTGCTTCAGAGAAACTCTTTCTCTCTCTCTCTCTCGCGCGCACACACACATACAGACACAAGATATTTCTCATCGTCAATAATTCAAACAGTTTTTATTGATCGATTTCTTTCTCTCCATCATCGAACAACATGGATCATAAGGTATAGAAATAATTTGGAAACACACAATTCAATTTACAAACGAACGTCTTGCTAGTTTAGTCTTCTAAAATGCACTCAGACGACACTCATTCACATGGCTGTAAGTATCTGTACATGCATCTGAACATATTGGTTACCTGTCCAATTTCAAGTTATTTGTAAACGATGAGTCCGTATGGAGCGATGAAAATCAAATCAGTATGGGGATTATGTACATTTACTGTAAAGCTTGAATTAAAAACCTACCTCGATTATAAACCTAGGTTTTTGGCTTGTTTTGCCTAGTGTACGCCATGTATCGTAATGTATTCAAGTCATCCTTAGAATTTAAACTAATTCTGAATTTGCAGACATAAACCTAGGTTTCTAATTAAAGCTTTACGGTATATATATTTATATATATGTATAGTATCTCTGCATTCAATGAGATTTTCTCTCCTGTAACTGGTGAAGCAATTTCACCATTTGTCTTGAAAGTCATAATAGTTCTTATGTTTTCCATTCACTTTCAGAAATTATTCTCACAATTATGTGTTGGAATGAGGAAATGGAGAATCGTTACATTTCTCTTTAGCTTGAATTCCATATGCAAGGGAAAGTCCATCGCACAGTTTACAAAAGGAATTTTGAATGAGACAACAGCCACGTTCAACGTCCTATGATGTAATGATTACTCGATTACTCGAGGAAATCAAACTCTCTGCATGTGTAACATGAAAGTTCACATTTATGAACCAAGAACCAACCCATCAAGTATTGACGTGCACACAAACATCCTAGTACACACCTTTTTTATACTTTTACTTATGGAACGTGTGGAGAAAGGGAGTTGAGAATGGTCAAATACACACCTATTATATTGACCCTGACCGCATGTGTGTGGCCGAAGGACACAATCAATTCTTATACTGAAAATTGTATGACTCCTTAAATTTAAATGTAGATATAAATATATATATGGCTCTGAATATATATCTATTGACCCTGACATAGGCAAAAGAGTTTGTTCGTATAGGAAATGTAGGAAATGTAGGAAATGTAGGAAATGTAGGAAATGTAGGAAATGTAGGAACTGACACGTTCGGACGTGTGTTGTCTGATTCAAATTTGAAATTGTACATCAAATATCCGTCAAAGGTACATATACAAATGCGGATACAAAAAGGACATTCTTAATACATAATTCGATTTCGGGCGGATGCAGGTGAATTACGCAAAAACGCAGTTTATTTCATTGCTAACCGACGTAGTAATGTCTTTTCGTACATTACCCAATCCTAATTCGCAAAAAGCCTTACATTAAAGTTTGAAAATCATCCCATCACTCAACAAGGTTTCGTTTCAAGTGCGGACACTTTTTACCCCAGAAAAAAAAAACTGTTGGTTCTATGTTATATGTATCAGCAACAGAAAATTGACTCGTGAGTGACAATGACACTTCTCTCGAGCGAGTCTTCTCGTCATTTTCGTTTTTTTGACATGATATACAGCTACCTATTTCCCTATTTACATATCATGCCTATATATGTACATTGTACACAGAGCGGAATTCCTTGGATAAAAAAATTACCTACTAGTACACACGTACAGAAATCCTCCGGATATTTTTATATAGCTATTTTCCCTTGTGGGTATTATAAATCATGACGTAGAGAGAAGCCCGAGTGTTGGATTAAAACATTCATTTCATTTTTTTTTGAGAAAAGACTTGTGGTGTTACAGTCAAAGTGTTTTCAGTGAGACCTACTAAATTTCCTTTCCGTCAAATATGACTTGAGAATGACAAGGAAGTACCCAAAAATAGTAATAGTTTTTCTTGGAATTCCAATAGAATTTTAATGAAAAATGATATATTAGTATTTCTAAATATATCTCATATCTAAAAAATAAATACTTGAATACTTGAATGGAAAAAGAAAGAGGTTGCGATGGAGGTCAGAATGGATGACAGTGGCAGTGTGGTTATGATATACAGATATATATAAATATATATTTTGAATTGGAAGCTTACCTAGCCATGACATGACGTATGAAAGAGAGAAAATAAAGAGTGTCCAACGCCATCGAGCATCCACAAGCGTAGTGAACATGTCTGTGTGTAAAAAGAAATACATTTATTTTGATTAGTATATACTATATATAGATAGGTATGTATTACTTTCATTCATCAATTCACAAATTCACAAATTCACAAATTCATCAAAGAAATGGTGGTCATACCACTCCAGTAGCGTTGTGATTTTTCTTCGACATTGATTTGGCAAATATTCCGAAGTCCATTCTTAAGTAAAACTCGACGTCGATTTTCGTGTTTATTTCGACTTTGAATCCGAGTCGAGTAAAACCTAAAAGAAATTATTCAAAACAATAAAAATTTAAAAATAAACAAAATGTATCAATCAATAAGTTTCCACAATCTCCACACGCAATTCATCAAACAATCGAATGAGTGGAATATCGGTAGACTTTGCGTCCAGACCAAAACGTTGAAGGTCGTAATCATTGAAATACGTATGTATTTTTATTTCTCCTTTTCATAAATACACTAAGAATTTTGAATCAACCAAAAAAAATACGGAGAAAATTGTGTACTATTATTACAAGGCCATAGTTACACATGTACCGTTTTTTTTCCTTTCATAGTTATTTACTAACAAACATTCCTTCAATGACTCCATTAAAGGTTTTATGATGCAATTCGGGCCGAAACTGAAAATACTCTGCAGTCGTCATACATATGTAAACCATATCAATGGACTGGACTATAGAAGACTTGAACCAATAGAAATGTATCTCTTTTCCTGTATAGTCAAAGTCAGATTAAATCCATGAAACTTTGCCTCGGTACATTTCCATCCAAAATCTATTTTCTAAATCTATACATCTAAACTATTTCATTTCAGCTCCAACTTTATTAAACCCATTTAAATGTGATTACCTATTTATATAGCTATGCGTATATAGATCAAGTAAGTTCAATTGCACCCATTACTCAATAACTAGTATAGAATTCTGTGAAAAATTCAGAACTGACAGATTTTGCGGAAAACCTGCTTCAGTCGACAAGATCAAGAATGAGCGCAGTTTACATACACATGTATATGTTGGTGACAATTTACTTACTTATGAACATGAATCAATTAATTGAAGGGGTTGAAGGAAACGGTAACTGATTAGCACGAATATGCATGAACCGCAATGCGATTGGTAATAATTAAGACTGAATGAGATTCGCGTAAATGTAAATTGTAAACTGTAAATGGATTAGTCCAAGTCTAATCGTAATTCTGAAAGTGAATCGGTGAATCTTTTCGTATTCCCAAGTCCAGACCGAAGTCCATGTTCAAGTCCCAAACTATAAATCAAAATCAGTAGTCTATACAATGTGTTTTGAGTTTCCCTTTCTTCTTAATATTCTCTCATCTTCAACACTCAAAAACGAGTCCACATTACATTACTTCGAGGAAAAAACGCACATCATGAAATTTTGATACAAAATTTACTTTCAGCCTATTAAATCTGTTATTTGCTGAGATTTCTTGACCCCATTCCATTGGTACTTTTTTATGGGAAGTAAGTAAAATAACTAATTATTACCAGCGCAGTTTACAAACTGACGGGATTATTGCAGTCAATGTACTTACTTACGCCGTTTACTAGACGCCGCGCCGTTTGTAAACTGCGCGCCTAGACATTCCTTAGAATGCCTATTCAGTTTATAAAACATCTAGTGAATTTATAAACTATCTAGGCAGTATGCAAACTGTCTCAAGTAAGTAAATTGTCACCAACATATAATATACTTTTACATTATATTATGCATATAAAAAATACAATGATAATAATAGCAATAATGATCTAATCGGAAATGACGGAAATGAGTAAATCAAGGCTATTTTCAGAGATGCAATTAATTCCATTAGCTCCATGTTGAATATAATTCTCTTCATTTCATTTACATATTTTATATGTATACGAGGACGTATTGAAATTGAATGTTGGTATATATGTACGATATGCTCAGTCCTTATTCCTCATTCCATTCCTCTCTCTACATGACAAAATTGTAATTGAAAAGCAATCAACTTGGGAAGCTAAACCCGCTGTACACGTTAGACGCATTAATTAATAATTATCGAATCCGAATCCATAACTTTATCGTTTTTCTTCTGAATATTCACATACACATGCGGAATATTCATGAAAAACTTCAAATACAGATACAGAGAGATATACCGTCAATGAAAAACTAAGGATATAAAGTTGTATTAATAAAAACTGATGCTAAAAATGGCACTAAATGTTTGTAAGGTAGCAACTGAATTCAATTTAATTTAAAGTAAATTTAGCTCCAAGTGCTGGATAGGAACCTTGTTATCATCATTCATCATCACTGTGTGTAATTAATAATCGCAAGGAGTTAAAGATGTCTCGATAGTAATTTTCTAATATGCCTTTACATATCGTCGGCTAAGTTCCATAACCGTGTACTATCATTTGGCCCTGGAAGGCGCATACTGCACGTTAGCATATATGAACGCGCACGCACCATTCACCTTCAGGGGTCAAATGATAATACACGGTTATGGAACTTAGCCGACGATATATATGTAATTACATATAGAACTTGGGTATATTTCCGGTTCCTACTTTTAGTTTTAGTAGTTGAGTCACGGGTAACAGTAACAGGTCTTTGTCATTTAGAATTTAAATTTAGAATAGGAAAATGGATTTCAAAATAATTATATGATAGTCTATCAAATTCATTAGAGGGACTCAAAACTATAAATCAATTCTGATGTTACTGCTCCATATTTGAGACACTGGTAATTATTATTAGAACCGCAAGGCAAAAATTAAATGGAAAAACTAAAATTCAGATAATTTTAGATCCATTTAATTTTACCAATTTTGAAGATACAATTGCATAAAAAGACAAAAAAAAATATCCGTATAAGTAAAACCTAATTTTTTACTTTGTACACAGTTCTGAATTTATTTGATACGTTGTTGAATGGATGGCGAACTGCTAGATAAACACATTAATCGTGGGGAGAAATAATGAAAATGTCTCATTCTTTCTCTAACCAAATGACTTGGAGCTGTGTATCCTCGACATAGCAAACGATTTGGGACTCCGCCAAATGAAGTATTTGTTTCAATTTCTTTATCTATATAGAATACTTAATTATGGAAAATACTTTGCCTGAATGTTATAATCGTCCATTATCGTTCGTTCGTTCGTTCGTCGACCATGGTCGTCGTCCTCGTTGTCGTTTGTCTCTTCTGGTAAAATTACAGTGAAATGATTAATCAATTGCGAAACGGAAATTTCTCTTCTGCCCTTGAACTCTCATCATAAAATATCTTAAATACCAATATGTACCGCTGATATGAACTATACAGGCAAGTATGTATTTTATGAATTTTATGTGCACTGAGAATACACAAGGCATTTCCATCGTTTTCAATGAGAAAACTCTTGTTTTTTCTCCATTTTTTTTGTTTGCATACATATTACTTCAAGAAAATTCTCAATTAAATATATGTGAGTTGTTTTCTCACCTCCAAAGTTGTTCTCCGCAAGGCACAGAGGTGAAACGATTTATACCCGCTCCCCCTTTAGTAGAGTTGGAAGTCCTATAGATGATAGAAGAAAAAATATTAATTAGCAGCCACTAAAATGATTAGGAAAAATAGTTTTTTTTAGAATGGAATTTTCCATTAGTATATCTGTATATTTGAGACAATACTGTAAGTATTTTTTGTAGTATAGATCTGTGTGGTATGTTTACCTGGAATTGCTCTTGGCGAGAAGGTGCGGGTGTGGATTGCTGTGATTATTATTATTATTGTGATTGTGATGTCGATGATGAAGGTTGTCACTGGCTCCAGTGGAGCCACATATAGTGCTCACCCCACCCCCACCGTTTCCATTATTTTCACCCCCAGTTGAATGCGGACTATGTGTTGGCGAGGGTGGGATTATTCCATCCAAAGGTGAAGCTATCGGCTCCGTCGAAGGTGTTTCGGGTATTAATGTTTGCCAAACCGCTGTCATTATCCTCTTCTCTAACTCTCTCTCTCTCTCTCTCGCTCTCTTCCTAATGAATTCTTCAAATCACACTCAACTGAGGCTTCCACTCTCAAAACTAGTCAAAACTTTCTCTCCAACCTCCAACAAAAAACAATTAACAATTATATATCACAAATCCAACTATGTATGTATTTCTTTACAATCTCCGTCCACTGAATACGAATACACTCAACAAACACTCACTTGAGGATGATTTTTTTTTCTTTTTATATGTTGAAATCTTCAACTCCCAGCAAAAAATAATTGAAATAACGAAGAAACGGAAAAATGTGAAAAGCACCGCGGAGCCCGAAATGAGCTTTCATATCACACTGACAAAAGGAGAGAGAGATTTTCTCTGGATTTCCACTGAATATTTATATCCCTGAATTTTCACTAATTCAATTCACTGATGGAAACGCTTCACATGTTTTTTTTTCTCTTTGAGTGTGTGTTGATTTTTGTGGACTTTGAACTGTAATTCTCTCAATTCATATTATATTTAAATATTTAATCATCTAATGATGAGATTTTCTTGTGTTCTTCTTCTTCTTTTCTCTTCTGATCCCAAGATGATCCTCCTTTCCCTTCCCCCCTCACACACACATTTCACACTCTCTCACGCACACACACAAGTTACCACACACTATCACATAATAATTTGATATGTTTTAAATATCCTTGAACAAAGATCACCTCCGAGGTCACCTCAATTTAAAGTTCAAAATATATTCGTTGATAATTCCCTTGCACATTTTCCCAACCTGCAAGAAATTTGAATGGAAATTCGTTAAATTTTCAACAAGCCAACACAACACTTTAAATAACAAATAATATAGTAGCAAGCAGTTCAAATTTCGATTTCACTCTTATATATACATATATATATATTTATATATAAATATATTATTGTTAATTCTCGATTCTCGTTGTTTAAGTTTTTAAAAAAATGATGATAATCCCGTTGAGTTGTCATATATATTTTTTCTGTTTGCCTCAAGAGGTTTTATCCTCTCTCGTTGTTAGTGTGTCTGTATAGTCTATTCGTAATATTATTATTAGTGCATGGCAACACATGTAAACGATCAACGCGAACTGTTGGCAGACAGACAGTCTTGACTAAAATGGTGTTGAAAAGATTGACCAAAGGAAAAAAGACAGGGTTTGGTGGGGCTGTCGCAGGAGCGGAAAAGAAAGAGGAGGTCACTTTCTTCTCCACCCCTCTCTCTCTCTCTCTTTATTATAGAAAGAATAGGTAGTCAGTCGTCAGTCCTCGTCACTGCACACCACACACCACACCAAACAGTCGATTTCCAACTGAAAAAGCATTGTGTGGAAGTGGAAATGGAAATGGAATGGAATGGAACTATGGAGCTTAAAATAGAGAAAAAGAGAGAAAGAGACTGTGTTTCTATTATACGTCGGTTACTCTCCTACCGTCCTACTGTTACTACGACCCCTACTCGCTTTTTCAATTCAATTGTATACACGGGAGAAAGTCTCAGTTCTTTATTTTCCATTCGCACCACCACGACGACGACGAGCGAGGAAGAAAATGACGTATCTTATCATGACGTCACATCCATTACTCGCACTAACCATATCTACCCCCCATCCCCCACACACACACTCACCAAACACACATCAAGTGTATTCAATTCAATTCAATGTATTATTATTATTATTATCATCATCATCATCATCACAATTTGGTACTTTATACTCCATCAACCTATCAAACATAAATTCCTCTAGCTGAACCTTTGAAAGCGACTAGGACTTGACGCACACCATTCCAACTTCCAACCAAATCGCATCGTCCATCTATGTAGAATAATAAGTTGAGCCTGCACACACTCAAATTGAAACATTACAATTTGTTAGTGTTGGTGATGGTTGATGGTGCATGGTGTTCGTGTGTGTGTGTGTGTATTTCCATTTTCAATTACCTATGACAATCTCTAGTCATATTATAGCCACAGTGTTTTAATGGCGAGTCACAATATGTAGTAATGGCCAGTCAGAGGGGAGACGCACAATAGAAATTAAAGCATTTTGAATTCCCCCAGGAATTTAACATTCCACAACCAGAGGAATTGAGCACTGTGAGTATATACGATATGTAATGTATGTATATAAAATCACCAATTCAACTTTCGTCCCTCTATCCAAATTCCAAATTGCATGCTTGTACATACACTATGAATCTCCAAAGGACAACGACAGCCACTCAAGAGAGTCGTGAAGACCACAGGAAATCCACCAGTGTCACGAAATCCACCCATCAATATCCATCATGAAGCCGAGTTTCTCTCTCTCTCTCTCTCTTCATTGTAATAGATATTCCCTTTTATTTTGTTTTTATTTTATTTTTTATTTTTTCATTCTCTTCCTTACACACATACGCTTACATTTTTTCAGTTTCTATAGCTTTTCAAGCTTTTTGATGTAGGAGAAACTAGGTTTGTTTTTGTCGGGGGTCTAATTATTTTCACACATGCGGTTTTAGACTCAGTTGATTTGTTCATATATATTCATAGTCATGGTCCAAATATAGGTAGATATTTTAACGAGAAATTATTACTGACTGTAGGTAGTTCTCTAATAGTACGTTCCATACTTGACTAGCTCTAGACTATAATTAAAAATTAGAGAAGGAGTGGGATATACTGCAGATATATATGGGAAAGTTATATTAAACATACACATTTCCCGTTCGCTCATTCTTCATTCGGCAATCGGCAATCGGCATTCCGCTTTACCTTGAAAAAGTACGAGCAAAAAAGGGGGGGGGGTTCTACAATTTATGAGGAAGGTTGAGCATACAAGTTGACCACAGTCCGTGTGTATATTCTATAGTATTCTACAGAATTGCTCACGTTTCTAAGAGAGTCGAGTGGAATTTGGTTTTGAATTCGGACATGAACGGACACAAGCTGAGCTGCTAAACAGCTCTAAGGTTCTATCCGTAGTTAGTGGTCGTCATGGTAATGGATACACAGCACAAACAAATACCAAAGCGTACATATACATGTATGCAACCATACCAAAAGTCGGTGCTATATATTTACTACTCGATTTAGTGTATACTCTCCATGCTTTTGCTTTTAACTATTATTTTCATACAATATAGATATGGACGTTTGCTAAATCGGGAACTGAATCAATTCAATTCAATTGACTGGTATTCATTTTAAATCAGGTCCCATTGATTGCACTGATGATGCAATTCAAAATTCACGAGATGATGTAAAGCCTAATACGTACGCCCACTGTCTTCTGTTTTATGCAATGAGACTTGAATTATTGTACGTAAGAGTCTAGAAGAAAGTGGAAAGGGAAAGTTTCTCAATGGACACCTGCCTTCAAAGTTCAAAGGCAAGTGTCCAAAACATAAATGAAAACAAATATAAACTTTTCGAGTGTGGACTTTGTTTTTGTTTTTGTTTGCCTTGCCTATTTACTTTCTTCCAGTAATTATTTAATAGACTAACAAAGAGACTTTCAACGGACTTTATTTTTTATCTGTCAGAGTTGAAGGACGCGCTCCCGAGGAGTTTACAAATTGTTATTGTGAGCTTTCGGATAGACTGACGGTTCATTTCATATTTAGTATTTAGTGACTGAATCTCAACATTCTGGGCTTGCTTGCACACAAGTCGTGTGGTTATCTCTCTGTTGTGTGAGCATGATTGCAATGGCCACGTACAGTCAAGTAAATGCAGTACAGAAAAACAAAAGCTGGACAGATAGAGGAATGTCATAAAATGTCCACCTCAACTTGTATAGCTCTACAATCTAGGTATCGTGGGAGCTTAGGACAAACGAAACAGAGAGAGAGAGAGTTAGTTGGCGATGCACTTCAATTCAATGTGACGTTATTTTACTAGAGGTATACATTGTAGCCCACATCCCCTTTTACTTGATTACATGGCATTGAAGAGAGAGAGAGAAAGAGAGGAGACACTTGAATAATAACTAAAGTAAGCAAAAGTTCGGAATTTCACATGTATCCTGGATAGATAAATGCAGGAATGTTTGTAATGAAGTCCTTAGCCTTTCCTTCACTGAATCTGGAGGGATTCACTATATAGAGAGATTGCATACAAAATAGAGTCAATATCTATACTCATATACACTCTGATAGACATAACGTGTCTTAGTTGTCGTTGTGTATATCTATTATACTGTTTCGACTTTTCCCAAGTTGGCGCGACGTCTCTGTTGTCTGTGAACAAATCAAAAATTCATTAACTTTTCACTCAGCTTGAAATGAGACTCGAGAGGGAAAGTCGAACGGACTTGACTTTTTTTCCCCTTTTGGGGGAAAATTCAATACTCGTTTTTTTTACCCACTGACCAGGGTCATCTCTTCAAAAAGAAGAAGACCATCCAGAACAAACTAACGAATGGAAAGTGGAAAATGGAATTTGGATCACAGAAAAGCTTTAACCTTTACACGTTCCATTCCAAAGTACAACTCCAAAGTCAGTAAGAATGTTTTCGTTCCCTTCTAAAGATTTAGTATTCCGCACCGAGAACTGCTTTCGATTCCCGCATCTTTGACTTAATCTCAAATCTAATACTAAATATGATTACATTTTGCTCCAATTAAGTAATTGAAAATAATATTGATTGTATACCCAAAATACAAAGTTGAATACCGAAAGCAGGGACATGTTTTGTCCGTTGATATTTAACAAGGATGTCAAGGGCAATCAACCTAATCAAAAATTCCAACTTATATATTTTTGTATATCAGTAGACGAACAAAGAATCATGGACATGAACCGGAAGTTTCAAGGATAGAGTTGAAAAAAAGCAAGGAAACGACGACTATACGACTTGAGAAGCGATACAAGAGGAAAAGTTGAACTGACAGCAGAGTTTCTACCAGTACTGATTGGGAGGAGTACTCAGCCATAATATACATAGACGTTCTTCTTATTAGGGAAACTTTAATTCACCTAGATGGTCCCTGTACGAATACGAATACGAATACGGGTATATAAATAGCTAAGAAGTTTCGCCTGAAACGTCTAGCTCAATGTCAGTCAGTAATTGTCCAATGAGACCTAAATAAGACTTGAGAATGGTTTCCAGGCCATCAAATATTTATCCCTTCCAATCCACTATACATCCCAAATACACAACAAAAAGAACCATCCATGAACTTGAGACTTGAGACTTTTGAGGTCAATATGAAGCTCAAACGACTAAGAACGCGCAAAAGACTTTTGTCACTATATGCGTAAATAAAAATGACACTAATTTCAGCGTTTCACATACAGATATTTTTGCACATGTTTTTCTTTTACGAATGAACCTTTTTTCTTCCTTTATGTAAATAATCAACAAATAAAGATAATGAGTCTATAAATCCAGACTGATAAAATTCTACATTTCCCGGTCTCCGTGAGTATTTACTGACTCTATATTTAACATTTACTCCGAGCTCATCCTCTATTTGTATATTATTACTAATTGTGAGTGTTGAATAGTCGAAAGTCACTGATTGGAGTTCTTTCAATTTTCCCACGTCCATTCAAAAAATGACAAGTGTATAATTTGTGACTTCACAAATTGCAACTTGAAACTTGAAACAAACTAAAGGGAAATCAGGGAAATGATAATTTAATAATTTAAAACTGTCACTAACTCCGCCGTTTAACCTTTCAATGACCGCTGATGTATTTCCTTTAACGTGCACACAAATAAATGCATATCAGTAAAACAAAAGCTCTCAACACATGTCAGATAAATAACTAAATAACACTTAAAAAATACTTCAGTTTAGTTTTTTTAATCCAGTATTTCTAACGTTTTGTATCAAATAATCACAATTTTCACAAAGATATATTCCTTACTTTCAACGTTTAACATATTTATTTGATAAAAAGCCAATTTCAACTGACAAACCGTATTTGTAATTATACTCTGTCACCATCATTATAAATATAGTTGTGTAAATGAATAAATGATGAGAAGTTATCTAAACTATTGGATTTTTTTCCCTTCTATTCCTGGATATTTCCAGCTGCAAAATGTGAGCAAAATGAAAATACACGAGCTACAAATTCTTGGAATAAACCGGCGACACGGGGCGAGAAAGAAATCTAAAAATACTATACCGATATTCAATTGGCAATACAAATTGATTGGTACGATATTCAGTATTCAGTAACCGCACACACATGCTATCAAAACTTCCTGCCTAATTAATTAATGGAGGAGGCACAAGTTGTTCGGAATGGAAAATGCATTACCAGTAATTACCAGTTAAAAATACAAACAATTTGCAAACTATGCTGGCCAATCTCATTTAAAATATCGTTAAGGAAAAGGACGACTAGAATGTGTAAACCACAACTACAACAACATAATGTCCCTTGATCACTATCAAAATGTGCTGAGACGCCATGAAATATCAGTTTGTATTTAGTATTAATATGTACACGCACACACACACAGTTCAAAGGTATTAAACTGTTGTACAGTCAAAGAATTCCAAATATTAGCATTCACGCATTAGAGAAATAATCACTGAAACACAATTCCCAATAATGAATTAATGAATTATGAATGTGAAAGCAAAATATTTTTAGCAAGCATTCCTTCCCTTCAACATTTTTTTACGCATTTAGATTACAATTAGATGGGTAGCCCGTGAAACGGGCTAATACTTCTACCCATCCAAAACTACTGACCGAATTTTTAGTATAAAATATTATTATTTTCTGCCCCCAAGAAAACGGAACATCTATTTTTTTCTCGCGCTTCGGACCTAATTTAGTTCCGCTGCCCTTATTTTCCCCAGACATAATTTAGCTTCGCTGCCTTATTTTGCGCAGACCTAATTTAGGTATGTTGGCTGGCATAAGTAACTTTGACGTTTTCCTTCCTATAATATGTTACTTGAATTTTTCGTAAAATCCTTTTTTCATTCAATTCCACGCATTCCTCAAAAAATTTGATTTTTAAAAATATTTGGGTCCTTTATGGTCACAGTTGACCTCTGGGACAGCAGGACTTGGACAATTTAGGGATTGGTCATGTGACATTAAATTGACTTTATACAAACTGTCTGTTTCGTAAGATAATTCAGGAATCGAGCCCTTTGCAAGTCGCCGCGCGCCGTTTCCAGGCAATAGCAACGCCCCAACTTCAACTTCCGGTAGTTCCGTGACCCGTGGTCCAACATGGATAATGTCAACAGACCATAAAATTCAAATCTTCATTTGATTCTATGCGTTTTAAAAAAAGTTGAAAAAAATCTTTTTTGGTCCCATTTGACCTCTCTTTTGGTCACCCTGACCACTCCTTGAACTCGAGGTCAACGCCACTCACCCTACGCTTCAAGCTGGCCAAGGACCTGTCCATTGACACTAACATCATTTAAATCGGTTCAATAGTTTCGGAGGAGATAGCGGACAAACACACACAGACAAAGCATGGAGGAATACTATTTAGGATTAGATTCCTAATACTTCGTAGTCTGTTGGTTTATTGAGGTCAGTACTTAGTCAAATGGGTATAATAAAAACTACGGTCAAATGTGTTATCAATGAAAGAGGAAATGTTCGTCCCACATTTAATTCTCTCGTCTCTATATCATTTCTCATGTGAATACAGAATTCTCAAGAATTTATTAGTAATTCCATTCAACTGCCAGACAAATATGATATGATACTGTTCAAAGTGTAATAGAATTGTATAAAAATGCTGACTCGTCATGAATGAAACACCAAATATCCAATAGGGATTTGGGGATTTCAAACAGCATCATTTAAACAACTAAAGTGTGTGCATGGACAATAGTGTGCACACACAGAGAAATAACTGTTAAAACAGCTCCACAGTTAGAAATGCATTAAAAAATTTGTCACAATACGACGGAGAATATGAATTTACGGTACAGATATTATTTTGGCAGGGCAAAAGAAAATGATAAATGTGATGAGATGAACAAAGCTAAAGTAACAGGGAATTTGTGTGTCGTCGTAGTAGAAAGGAAACTCTTTGTTTTGTTGTTTGGTGGGATTGTGAACCGAATTCGGAACACACACCGTGGCACAGGTAGGTAAACTCCACCTGCCTGCTGGTAGAAAATACAGCTGAAAACTTACAGCTCTTCTCCTTTCGTTGCCTCTCTCTTCGTGACGCTGTCGCTGTCATTTCTCGGAGTTTTCGGATTTTCGGGGTGTTTCGGAGTTTATTTACTTGGGTTTTTCGAATTTCTCGGTTCAACCCCCAAAAAATGAGGAAACGATGGACGATGGAGAATAAAGACTAAACTGTCATTTAAAAATATGTACGTGTTTGCATTTGTTGACAGAGTATGTACGATAAATATGAAATTCCTATTTCTCTTATATGCAAGTGAATTTTGTAGCCACTTTGGTGTTGTTTTAATGTATATTTTATTTGAGTGCAATCGGTGATGAGTTTTATATTTTGAATAATGGAGTTTACTCAAATTTGGAATTTTATTGGAGGATTAAATATTAATCTTTAAAGTTCCATGAAGTCAGAGTATCGATAAATATTGTCTTGGACAGGTAACAATAAAGATGTTATTCAAGATCACATATGCGCGAGCAGATAGACTACCATTAAAATGTTCATATGAGTTTTACAATGCTCCATTTTGACTATATGTCTTGAGAAGTGTACTCCTATGTGAGGCAGGGAAAACAAAATAAAAAAACAAGTAGTGTTAATAATAATAGGACAACTAACAGACATTTCATGTCATGTAATCTTGTAGCTGAATGATGGTAGCATATTTTCATTTGTATGAGTCATTCAAATTCAGTTGAGACAAACGGGATTCTCTCTCTCTCTCTCTCTCTTCCACTCATATGATTTATATTTAAGACCATTTCAATTGTCTGAAAAGTCCATTAAGGACATTTGTTTTTCATGGTGGAAAAGTAGTATGAGGGGGCGGAATGGAATGAAAATACACTCAAGTACTCATCATCCTTTATAAACTAAATCCAAGCATAATAATAACAGATTTGGTTTTGAATTCAAGCATTTAGTACAGTACACACACACACACACACACACACGATGGAAAACTATTACATCACAGAATATATATGTACATACGATACAATATGTACAAAATGTATATTTGTTATTGAGTCGGATGATGTTGAATGTTGAATGTGCATAGGATTTTCGCTCATTGTGAAATAACGTGGACGTGAACATATCGACATGTGCAGTTACACACACTCCCCTCATCTCAATTGTTATTTAGTCAGGCAAAATGCCATGAAACTGTGGACTCTGTGTGCACAGTGTGTGTAAGTGTGTTGTTATTGTCAATGGGGAAAGGATTGAAACGCATATATATGTATATATATATATAGAGAGAGAGAGCGAAAAGTATCTATCCATCTTGCCAACGTGTACATTGTACACTTACATGAGAGCAACAGTCAGTCTCCGTTTGAATTTTCAAAGTCAAAAGTGGTTCACCAACTTCCATTTTATGTGGTTTACAGAGACAACAAAGAGTCACAGGGAAAAGGAGGAACAACTCAAGCCAAAGAGACCGAGAAAGTGAAGACAACAGAAGGAAATTAATGACTTTTGACTTTGGCGAATGCTAAAAGCTCGTCTCTATATTCTCCTCGCCTTTTTATATTTGTATACTATACACAAACACACATACATTCAAACAACACACGTGTTTCTAATCATCCTTCCTCAAATCTCAAATCGACGATCTCTATCTACAATCTGAAAATAATCATAAAGACATGCAATGTCACACAGGAAATATCTTTATTTTTGTCTCTATCCTCATCATCACATCCCATTTACAGATATCTTACATATACACTTGCAGAATGAAGACCAATTTTCAATGTCAAACTGCATTTCAAGTCTATTGTAAATTGTCTATGGAAATTAAAGTTTTTCTCCAAGACATTCAGGGAAATGTGCAAAAAGATCAGTAAACTTTTTCATCACATTTTCATATTAATATCGTACAAATTAAATTTCCAATTTCCGTACTCGCTTTTTAATCATCAGAAATTTGGAGATTAAATTCAGAGTACAACAAACTAAACAATCCTGTTCACATTTTAGAAATGTAATGTTGATTTTCCCCATTCGGTATGAATTCCTGGATTGTCGATTCGAATGAAGATGAATGATGTGCGAGGGAATTGATTTGGATTAACTTTTGAAAATGCCTAATTCGTTTGTAATCTGGTAAAGGGGGGTCGTTTAAATTTTAAATAGGCTTTTAGTTTCCCAAAGATTGTACTAATTTAATCCAAATACTTTTATCAGTTCCCTGTGAAATGATTGGGAATGAAAGGGGTTAAAGTTATTATGAGAGAGATAGAGATCCATTCAAAAGAATACAAGCAAAGTTGAGGAAGCAACAAGAAAACAAAGCATGGACTTTTCTCATGGAAACGTTAGCGGAGGGAAGTCAAGTCCGTTTTTTAATCAAATATGCATAAAATTTACTGTGCATAGTGAGCGACGAGAGAAGTTAAATCCTATTCTCTGTGGAACATGAAACATGCAAAGGAACTTAACATAAAAACTCTGTAAATAATTAGATTGTGTTTCATTTTCCGCCTCGAGTTTCAGACTTTAGTATAATATATTTTTGTTTTCTTTTCAGTTTTCCTTTTTTTGTCAACAAAACTCAACGCTGACTACCATCTTTTTATTCTTTGTTTGTCAGTTTAAACCTGTTTAACGCTCTTTCATTCTATTTACAAAGTATAGCAATCCGAAACGAATGCAACTCGATAGATTCATTCTGTTACATTTTTGTCCATTTCCCTAATTCAAAAGCTATATAAAACTAATTTTAGTACTAATATTTAGTTTCTTTTTCTTCATTAAATTCAAAAAATGCATGGTGAATGTTTTTTGGCTTGTATATACGTTTTTCAGTTGGTTTGGAGTACTTTGAAGGAACTCACAGGCCACCATTTGTTGTTGTTATTATTATTATTATTATTAGAAACTGTTTGACAAGAAAAAGAAAAACAAGTTGTACTAAGTTTTCCAGATAAACACAAGGATTTGGGATGGCAAACTGTCATTAGAAGTGTTGAGATTTTGTTCTCCTGTATATACGACTTGCAACACGCAATAACCCAAGAAAATATATCGTAAGTAAACACAACAACAACAGTTACAATTTCAGGAGAAGTTATTTCTAAATTGCCCTCAAGTGTTTTACATTAATACAACTTTAACTTTAATTGATTGAGATAAACGGTCATTCCATTTTCCATACTCAGAGCGACTGAAAACAAAATAATAATAATAATTATTATTATTATAAGATTAAGGAAATTTCCACTGGAGTGTTGGAGAGAGAAAAGTTTAGGTTAAATGATATTATTGCAGTTGTGAGTCATAATTTCAGGCGATGGCCATCCAGTCAGACAACAACTTTAGGAAAAGTTAGAAGGACGGAAAATTAATTACTCTCTTTCGAAAACAAAACAAGTATATGAATACGTAACAGAGTTTTGTAGCTTACAGCGTCAGGTATAATACCCATGCAAATATTTAGAGGATCCTGTCACTCATGTATGTACAGATTTAAAAACAAAAAATCATACACAGTTTGGCAAGGAAATAGCTTAGGCAACTTGAAGAAAAAAAATATGAAACTTGTATACACGAGAGACTTGAAAGAGATTTCCGCTGTGTTGGGAATTTACATACAAAAAAAAAGGTTGTAATCTCTTCTGAATACAAAACAAAAAGAAATGCGAAATGATGGACACAAAAATGACCTGGACAATTCATCTGTGACAAGAAAAAAACGATAAGAAAATGAGAGTAATGACAAGAAAAATTTAGCACTAAGTAATAGCATATATAATAAATCACATTAGTGTGCAAGCAATGTGACCGAAATGAAATAGTTGAAATACAGTAGAGTAGAAAAATGTAGTTCACACTATCAATAAATGTTATCTCACCTTGCAGTTTTATTTGTGGACAACTTTTTATCCACTTCCGTTCCTTTTTCTGTCGTCCCACTTTTCACTTGACTGTCAAGTTCATTCCTTTGTATATTTCTTGTTATTATTACTATTATTATTTTTATTAGAAAATTTTCACGGGCAGAAGAATGGAGGGGAAATGTTTATGAGAACGAAAACGAACTTCTTTATCGTTATTATGACTTCATTAAGTATTATGAATTTGGGAATTCTTAACTTAAACCTCAACACAAATCATTTACAATGTAAATGTAGAATAATACAATACACCAAAGTGAGTAAATGGGCAAACAACAGTTTAAGTTAAATGGTAAGGTTGGTTCAAAGAGAGAGAGAGAGAGCTTTGAATATAATTGAATATGTTTCACTCTCCTCCCTTCACATACTGATAACAACAACTATAACGAGAAGGAACGTTCCAAATAGAAACGGGGATTTGGCACAATTGCCTTGGTTTCTTTTCTTATGTCTATTTTGTATGTGGATGTGGATTGTGGATGGCACACTCTGGCTTGGTGATGAGACTGATGCTATTTACAATTTACTTTTTTCTTTACACTAGGTATATGTGCATATTTCACATGTGGAAGAGGAAGAAGGAGAAGAAGAAAAAAACTCTTCTCGTCTCCTTTTCCGTTCAGAGTTCAGACCTTTACACATTTACATCCATGCGAGCACTTCTGTCCTCACTGTACGGGCACTCTGATCCCTCGCTCTCTCTCTCTCTCTTTCTCTCACACTCTCTGTATCTCTTAACTTTAACTTATCTTGGTCTTCAAAATCTCCTGTAGACTTCTCTATCACTTACATTCTGTCTTGATGCAATTCACACACGCACACACACACACAGTAGCTACAGCTACCCCACTACTCACTAGATTCTAGTGCCTAGAACAAATACTCGTATACACAATAAGGATAAAGGATGTATGTACGTACAAGAGCAAGTGGAAGGGATTCCCCTGCCACCATCACGTACACATAAACTACCTTATGCATGTACGCCTTTTATATTCATATTGTAAATCATGCATTAGTTCGTACGTCAATATTTATAGTCTGCCCGTTGTGAGTTTCTGTATATGTATGTAAGTATTCCACAACATTCGTCTCAGTACATCCAAGCAAAGTTAAAATTTACTACACTTTTACTACGAAATACGATACGAAACTACAAGGAAAAACAACAAGGATTTTCTCCCTCCCTTCTCAGTTTATCTGTAGATTCGTGTGTGAAAATGCAAAATCTACAAGTTTATTCAAATTGTTGACTTTGGAGATGGTTGGATGAAGAAAGGAAAAGCAAACAAAATGTTTCATGGTGTATTCATTGTATTGTATGTACATGGAGAATTGGAGAGTTGGAGATTTGGAGAGTTGGAGACGGAAGCAGAATTCAAATTCGAATTGGAAACTGAAATGATTCAGTTTTAGATTCAGATTCAGATTCAGATTCAGAATCTAAATCTTACAATGACGGAGTGGAGTCAACCACCAAATGTAAAATCATCAACGTATTTTTAGCATATATACTTTTTTATTCAGTGTCTCGTGATATGATTATCATCTGTATAGTTTTACTGGTGAGGAGGAGATTGAAAATTGTAACCCGTACAGATGTGGGGTCTGTTTAAAAAAAAAAATCTTGTGATCCCACGAAGAATTGCACCTTCAACTTGAGCAGACCTTAGGAGAATAATAAAACTTGCGCTTACACTTAAACAAAAGCGAGAACGATCTTCTCTCTGGGTATTTAAAGAATCCATAAAATCTAATCTTGCCTCCTCTCCAGTTAGCATTCAAAAAGGTTCAAAGAAGTATACCGATAAAAAAAGGTTCCGAGAGAGAATCGGAAAAAAGCACACCACATTGGAATAAGAATACTAAAATCTGGAAAGGAAAGAATTGAAAAAGGAGAGAGAGAGAGTGAGAGAGAGAGAGAAACGAAAATGAAAACGAGCCATGGGGTACTTCCGCTTCATAAAATCTGAACATCTACATAAAGTTCTAGGATTTAATTTAATTTTCAATTTATCAGTTGGCCATATTAGATATATATTAGATTTTATCTCCTTTTTTTGGAGTCATTGCTCATAAATTTAATTGGGCTTTGGGAACCACAGTGCATTTCAATATAAGGATTTCAAATGAGGAACAATGAGCGGTAGACATGCGGAAAAAACCTTATTGAAATTCCTATTAGAAATTAGACAATAGCTTTAAACGAACATTTATTGGAGATTTTACAACCTCTCTGGAAAAGAAAGAACCAGGAATGACATTAAATTGTGTAGACACCGTACACCGTTAAATTTGTTTACTACAGTTTAAAATTACGTACGTATATGAAATACTTATTGTCAAGTATTTGAATATTTACTTCTTTCATTGACTTCAATTCTCGGTTTACTCTCCCAGTTTCTCAACATTCTTTAAGTTTTTTCCTGAGTTTCGTATGGAGACTGATTTGGATTTGGAATTTTAATGGCAATGGCAGCCTTAGTCATCTACGCTTAACTATCTGTTATCTGTATATTGTACATATTCCCACAGATTTTGATAGGAAGTAATGATGAGAGACATACATGAGTTGGTAAGAGAGTATTTGGGATTTGAGAGCATGTAAAAAGTCGATGAATTTGTTGATGTTGATGTTGATGGAGAAACTTTCTTAAGAGGAAGGGGAAGAGAGAGAGAGAGAGGGTAAAAGTGACATGAGGTGAGAGAGGAGAATGAATGAGAGCCCGCCGAACACATCACGGATTTAATGGGATGAAGATTGGACTTGGATCTAACATATACACGACACTCTATAAAAACTCTTAAAACTTCAATACATTTTCTCCTTGACTCGCTCATGTCAACCAGCAAACCAGCCTTTCATCACCCCAACAAACTCAAACCCACAAAACGTCCACGTCCACATTTACATCCAGATTCAACATTCAACATAGTCTGTATGCTAGTATGAAGACAATGAAACAAATGGGGAACTGAAATTAACTCGAGGAGGAGTTAGATTAATCAAACTCATCTTCCCCATTTCCTTCCTTCCTTCCTTCTCGAGGTAAACACCACCACAACCGTTCCTCAGCTTCATCATGAAAACAAGAAAAACGAAAGACGAAAACTATGCCAAAAGAAAACTCCTCTTGGAAAGAGAAAGAGAGACTGCATGTATTTATCAATCTCTCTCAAATCCATTCGCAACGAACGGAAGACTTGCAATGTAGAAGTGACTGGAGAGTGAGTGAACAAAACAATCATCCTCATTACACATGCAAAGAAAGATTGAAAGATCGTTGATGATGGAAGATATTCTTTAAATTAATCACCCAAACTTTAATTAATCCCCGTTCGACCTAATCACGTAAAAGTATAAAAATACTGGAATGTAACTAGGTCAGACAATTATTTTACAATTACGGGGAACAGCCAAATGTTTGCAAATTAGATATACCCTAGCTGCAGAGTATATATAGAAACAAAATTACACAATCGGTATAAATAATAAGTTGGCCAGTAATTCCCTGGATAAATTCATTTAAAACATAATTCCAGGAAAATTGGATGGGGGAAAAAGTAGGGAAAGACAAAGGGACAGACAAAATTAATAAAGGTAATAAATGTGCCTCACGCAATAAATCTCCTCATCACATGAAAATCCTACTGTCTGTATTGTATTGCATAATAATGATACATAAGAGGAAATTGTTGTTGGGATATCTCATTGGACGTTTGCACTAAAAGTTAAAGTTGAGAAGGAAACGAGAGAGAGAGAGAGAGAGAGAGAAAAGATTCAGTGCAAAAAATCTGCCATCGACAATGTACAGAATGTCGCCTTTGGGTTTTTTGGACGTGGGGAATTACAGTCAGACTTGATTGCATGTTCGTTTATCAAAACAGTCTTTAAATAATTTCACATGTACAGCCAACCTGTCGTGCACAAAATATGAACCAGACACATGACGACCGTGGAATCAAGACATGTCACAAGAAACATGTACAGAAGTATGTAGGTATAGGTATATTTTGCACATGCACGATATTTCCTCCATCCTCACAAACTTCTCCATAGTTAGTTTCTCTCTCGATTTCTTCATTCAGATACATACACACAGGGAATTCAAGAAATCTGTACAGGAAAACTAGTCTGAAATCTGCGCGAGTTTCTGCATCACTACATGCACAATAAAAAAATGGATAAAACAAGAAAGGGGAAATTGCAAAATTGCAAATATTATTTTGTTTCTTTTTACAAAAAAATGAATGTACAATCTGACTGGGTTTTTGGCATTTGGCAGTGAGGAGATGGGAAGTTGAAAAAAGGTCTACACATTTTTTATAGTCTACAAATTAATTGGCAAGGCAGAATCATTCAATTCCTCAAGGTAGAGTACACGTACATACACACAGGAAAAATATGCAGAAAAAACTGGAATGGCGCCGGATCAAATACACAAAATTGAAATTAACGCATTCAAATTAGCTTAATTTCCCACACGAAAACCCAATCGGTGAGAATTACGCGTCCCCATCAATTTATTATCCACACACACATACTATATTTAATTAAGACAAATGAATGAAGAATGAAACGTAGTAATAAGGATATACGATATAAATTAAAGTTGATTATTGAATATATCGTGTATATACAATATATGTTTTTCCGTGAGTCTTTTTGGCCTTCATTCCAGCTCAAAAGTCATATAATACAAAATCTCTCAACTATATAAATGTAAAAGGAAAAGCAGGACTCCAAATGAATTTAGATTTGACTTAAATAAAAATATGAATAAAATATTTATTTATTTACAGAATGCAAATGGGATTAAGTTATAACCGCTTCTCATGTAGGAAATAGTAATAATGCAAATAAAATGAGAGTACTGGTCAATCTGCTGTGTGTAGTTTGAGGAAAACGAGCTGAGCACGACAGACATTATGAATTAATGACTGTTATTATTTTAATAACAACTTGGTCACATACGCTATATCTGGTTTCTATACACAAAGTCCTCGACAAAAACACACAGAGCACAGGGTGCTTTTCCCATGCATTTTTTTTCATTCTGCCCTCTAATCGTAAAGCCTAATAGTATGAGAATCATTTTAATACATATTTTGTATTTTAATTCTTCCACTCTCTCGCTCGCTCTCTCTCTCTCACTCTCTTTGTTTCGTTTCCACTTATTAAATAATTCAATATACTTTAAAATATATTGACTCACTCAAGTCAAACGAGGAATCAAACAAGAAAGTCAAGTAGACACACATTTTCTTCAAAGACGACTCGATGATTCTGCTGGAATTTTGGACACGAAACATTCCGTGTCATTTGATGATGACATGACACAAGCTCAAAAACAAAAAATCCATAGAAATGTACACACTAACCAGAGACACGCTGTACGATGTACCTACAACAACTGTACACATCGCCATCATTCACATCACGGACAAAATGCTAATTGAGGGTCGTGGTGCAGGCCAAAGATTCCACAATTCCCTCGTCAAAACAAAATGTATGAAATCTACAATCGTATAATTCGTATAAGATATATTTCCCGTCCAACTTTTTCTAGTATAAAAAATATTCTAGTTTCTTAAGTAGTCGAGTATTCACTTGAATGTAGATTGTGCATGGAATTCTCACTTGTTATATTATAAATACGAGACGTAAGGTCAATATGAAAAGTATTAGATTGATAAAGGAACACTAATAAAAAAAGAGTTTTGTATAGTTTGTACTCGCCATATGCTTGGCAACCTTTGCTAACATCTATTCACTTTTTGAACCCATTTCACTAGATGTTATTCGGATTTTAGCATAAGATTGTATTGTGTGTGTGTGTTTGTCTGATTGGCATAGGAATTTTTGTTTTGGCATGTACTAAAACTCTAAACGGAAATCCCTCTTTGTCTTTTAAGTTCTTTTTTGTTTTTGACTCTCATCTCATGTCCTGAGTTCTTGAGAGTATATATTGAGAGAAGATGAAACAATGTGTTGGATGCAGAAAGATAAGCAGGAGCACTGATAAATAGCTCAAATTTAATGGTGCATGTTGATCAAAAGATATTTGGGCTCATCCCTTTTGCCTCTCTCTCCACAGACTCTAATAGGTACAATAAAAACAAAGTCTGTTCAAGTTTCTGCTCCAATTTTAACTGTAACAAAACAAAAGGATTCTTGAGGAAAGAGATTCTCCAGCTAGGCTTATGTATTTACTTATACACAATGGGAAAAAACTGTATATGTAGAAGACGATAAAGCAATGGCGAAAAATGACGATTAATTTGACGCTTCCATGGTTTTATTTGCATATCTACACTTGAATTTTATACATTTCAAAGTATAGTTGAAAGCTAATCTTGAAATCTTATTATGTTCTTCAAATTGTCGGTACACTTTGGAGATCTGTAGATAAAGAAGATATTTAATGGCTCCAGGAGCAACAGCAACATGCAACGCGATAATAATAATAAGTAATAATAAGTAATAATAATAATAATAATAATAATCAAGGATTATAATCAAGGATTATAATTACCAACATTCTATACATCGCCATTTATTTAATTGCGAGCGTCAAGTGAAAGTTGAATGGAAAGAAATGTCGGGTCGGATTTAAAATAAAAATAATTACATTTGAATTCTTGCACAGAGTTTATAAATAAAGAGGATTCTCGTTTTTAAAATGTGAATGGTTTAAGGAAGGATTTATTGGTCGTGGTTACGGTTGATTTTATAATTGGAAATTCCTATTTCACACCATGATTAATACGACCTCAAGCTCTCAAATGTAGCATACATACAAATGCAAATGGACGGGACGTAAGGAAACCTACATAAATTATGAACGTGTTTATATCCCCACACTAATCGTGTATTTATCGGTGAGCCACACTCTACATAAATATCAAATCCCGAATGACATAATATATCTGTATTACATATAGTCAAATTACGTAAGGAAAAATACCTATAGGGAATATGAGGAGAGTGAATGAAATGGTGAAATGGGCGTGTGGGTTTCTCCTCACCCAAAGAAAGTTTTTTACAAGAAGAAAACAAACTATGTACAAATAACTAAAGACGGTGAGATGGGGATAAAGTCTGAATCTGACTCTGAATGACACTCATCCATATTAACGGCTAAATAATTGAGATCACATGGATGGGAAATTACTTTGTTATGGCCGAGTGTAAAAAAAATGTACCCACAGAAGAATGGGAAATCTAATAACATGATTCCTCTTTTCCTTCCTTCGTAGCAGTTACTTAAAATAAAACGAATTGTGATAAGTACATATTTAACTGGCATATATGTAGATCAGGCGAATTTGATGTGTTTGCTTGTTTTTGCAAACGATGTAAGACACCGTAAATCAAGTCCATTTCAATCGAATCGAATCGAATGCGTCAAAAACAAGTAGGTATTTTAATGTTGCAAAGTATTCGTTTTTGAATAGCAAATTAAGCTTCCACGTTGTTGTTGTCGTCGGTCTTATAAATTACTAAAGGAAAGAGTGAAAAGCGCTGCACTAAAGTTGATAGTTAATAGTGCTGCTGCCGTCGTCGTCAGTTTTTTGCTAAATGACACAAAAGTGCAAACATAATTGTAAATTACAATTTGTAATACATTGGCGGAAAAGTACGAGGAATAACGCATGTAAAGCAAAGGGGATATTCAAGACGTGTATATAGAATGAAGTACGTTTTTTATTTTTCCACGAATTCCATCCGGATTGTCTCGTAAACTATTGTATATAATAATACTCAAGAGATATGCGTAGTTGGATCCAGTCATTATTCATAGTTACCGTAATATTTTCTGTATTATCTTGTAGATATTATGCATACAGAAATTATTTTTACGACGTCAACATTCATTTTTTTCTGTTGGATGTGGGGGCGCCAGAGACGACCGACAGCCGTTTCTTCCTGGAAAAAAAATCTGTTCTAATGTTCCACATTCAGAGTCTATATAGACTTTTTGATTTTTCTTCGAATTTCTCGGTTGTAAAACTATATAAACTACACAATATGAGATGAGTGAATTTATTGCCAAACATTCATGTACATACTCTCATTCAGGAATATACGCATCACGCAGTCCCTCGAAAAGAAAAGCTCATATTTCACACACAGAGCGTTAATTCATTGGAGATGACTCATAAGTTTAATTAATAGTAAAAATGGATGATTTAATTTTTTCAGCGTACACAACATTTGTTTTTGTCAAAACTAATTTAAAATGTGTAGATTCCTTTGAAAGTTTGCTTGTACCTATACGTGTAGAAAAAAAAACACTGAAGGGGAAAAACATTTCGTGACCAAAAGTGTCTTTAGCTACTTTTTATTTGTTTTGTTTTCGCTAATCGTCCAATGTCAATGGAATATTATGGAAGGGGAGAAATACCTTAGAAAAACAAGCATGAGATGAAATCTATTATTTATGAACTCTGAATTTGGGTTAAAAGTCCGGAACTTATTTTTGTTTACTGACTTTTCCATCTCATAACCTTCCGAGTAATGTAAAAATCGTGCGTCTTCTCCCCCTCGTAAATCGAGAGAAATATACACGTTTTTTTCCATACCTTTACCTATAGCCCTGTCATATTCGAATTTAGTTCAAAAAGTAAATGCGAATGTTTAGCTTTGAAATTATTGGTAGCGGAATAGTAATGTCAAAAAAAAACAGGGGGAAATAAATAAACGACGAAAAAAAAAACGTACAGGATAATCCATAAAAACCGACGACTATGAATTGACCAAACAAGTTTTCCATTTTCCATATTCCATGTTATAGATATGTTTTATGTTCCATATTCCATATTCTATATTCATGTAACACAATTTAATTTGGGAGTTGATGGTAAAGGATGGTCTTAGGTCTCAGTGGATATTTCAATTGGGGAATAGTGAATGAATAGATGCATGATATACAAGATATCGGTGAGCGCGGGTGAGGTGAACGACATGAAAGAGTCGAGTCGTGGGTTTGAATTCGGTTTTCTGGGGGGAGGGGGAGGGAGGGGAAGATTCTCAAAAGTGTAGATCCAAGTTTGGGATTGCCAATCGTCTCGTCGCTGTACTCCAATCTATTATGTTCCCCCCCACCACCACATTCACTATCCATATCCAAAGTATGAGTTACAACACAAAGTATATATATTGTGAAGCTTGTTGTATTTTTTGTATAGAGTTTTGTGTGGGGATTTCTCCACGTCTCATCGTTAACGGTCCAAGAGGAAAGCGTACCGTACCATACAAATAGATTCCAAACTTCAATAAATATTTGCACAGACTCCTCATAGAAGTCGTATCCGATCCGTACACAAAGTACATACAGACAGACTAACATACAAAGCGCTCGTTTTTTCTTCCATTGCATCCTCCACTTGCTCATCACATCACATCACATCATGGACACAGAGAGAAAACCGTCGTCTTTGCGTGTTTGTTCCGATGAATGTGAATGTAACCTGGAGTCCAAGTTGTGATGGTGGTTGGTTAGCCTTCGTAGTCGTCGGAACCCCAACTCTCTTTATGTTAATGAACGTGTTTGTGTAGGTACTTTCTTTCTGTTCTTCTCGTCGTGGTTTCCTCGTTCTCAATATCGGCTAGTCCTTTGTGGATCTGTTTGTAATTTTGAACATGCTTTTCCTCGTTTCTTTAGACGGGCTGGAGTGTCTCGGGTGACTTCCCTCCCACACACACACACACACATAAAAACTAGAAAACGTAGGGTGTAAGTGATGCATGAGACCGGCCGAGTCTACAGTCTTCAAAAATGTTTGTGCAAGTCCACTAAATGAAATGAGCTAAAGTTGGTGTATATTGGTATATCTGTAGGAGGAGGGCTGGAGAATAAGTCGGTCATTTATGTAGGTGAGCCCTTTTGAAAAATTTACAACTCCGTCTCACCCTTTTTTTACTCTCACATTCAGACTCGATTCAATACCTAATTGTAATTGAATTTATTGTTCCTTTTTATTCTTGTTCCTTTTTATTCTCTAAATATTTGCCGAACCACGGGGACTTCCTCATCCCTAGCCCTGACGTCCATAAAATATACAGAATATACAGACGATAGTCTACATTTGGAATCATCCAGAATTCAGAGTGAATCTTCAAATGTACAATGTACCCATTTCATCTCATCATCAATCATCATCATCTTTTTCGCCCTGCATCTGCAAGTGCATTCACATGTATCGTATTTATGTAGGTAGAGAGCTGACTGAGTGTAGGGAAGCATGGGAAGTAAATAAATTTATGAATGAATGAATTCAAATTGTGAATATTCTGAATATCTGAATATTCTGCGTTTATGTTTTTGTTTCTATTTCCATTTTCATATGAATATTAAACGTTTAAATGGAAATTGTTTGAATTTGGATAGGACATGAAGAAAAGTTGTATATACAAAAAAAACATGAAAATATTTTTAGAAACTTTACATGCAAAAGTGTAAATTGATTTTTCATATACATGTACACTTTGACTTTCTCTCTCTCTCTCTCTCACTTTTCTAAGAAATTGAAGCACTTTCACTCAATGATGATGACTACACAACCAGACATGGATTGAAAACGAAGAAAATGACGGTGGAATTACTCGGAATCCCCCACACGTAAACGTTTTCTCTCCTACTCATTTCCAATATACTGTCCTCCTCAATTGCATTTACTTGTACCTACAGTCCATACATACACACGCACACACTATAAACACAAATATGCGTCATGTAAAACCTTTTATTATTTACAAAAGGTAAACCCATTCTGATTGTGTGCATTTCATCATCATGGTCACAGTCTCAGTTCACTTTTCTCCTCTTATTTCTCTCTTTCTCTCTCACTCTCTCTCTTTCACTCTCTCGGTCATTGACTGACTGCTTAGCAAGTAAACTTGTGCTTACTTGCACCGAAAAATGACGGAAGAGTAGAAGTAAGGAAAAAAACATGGGATAGTTTGGGAGAATGTAGATAATTCATGGGATAAGAAGGATGTTTAAGTATTCCATCCGAGTTTCTCTCTCTCTCTCAGTCTCCCAGTCCAAAAAGTAAGTGAAGAGGAGTTGGAGGCAAAGGTGATGGCAAAACTTGCTACGTATACCTACCTACACACACATACACACACACAGTACACACTCACACTGTCTTAAGGTTTTTTTTTTGCATTCCATGGAATTCCAGCACCTTTCCTTGTCTCAATACCAACAAGCAAGCAAACGAACGAACGGACGGACGAAAGAACGGACGAACAAATATGTAGGGTGAATGATAAAAAAATTCTCTTTGGTTTCTCCATGCCATATTCCAAACTCGCATACAACATTTCCGTATGAGAGAAAGAGAATGAGAGAAAGAGAGAGAGAGAGAGTAGTTCTTCGACCCACTCGCCAATTTCAGTTCTGTTCTCTCCAACCAACTACTGAACTCGAGTCCCCCTCCCAAAAAAGCCCAAACTCCTCTGAAAATTTCCAGGTCTATAGGATGAGCTCAGACTGAAAGCTGTGTAAGCAGTAAACTTAAGCTGTATTGTCATAAGAACATGGCTGTAGTAACAGGAGTAGTAACTGTGGGTGTATGTTGTATGCACCAACCAACCAACGCCAAACCTATACATATGAGAACCCCACGAACCAACTCGCATTTCCTTTCCTTTACTTCTCTTTTTCTCTCTCTCTCTCCTTTTCCCTTCCCACCGTTTTCGGTTCGGTGATTTCACCCAGAGGAACGTGCGGACTGATTCCAGTCTTCTGGAGAACTTTGCTCCGTATGCATCGTTCTCAATTCGCTTTCCCGTGTTCTCTCTCTCTCTCTCTCTCTCTCTCTCTCTCACTCACTTTTCTCTTTCTCTTGTTCTCGCTCTCAATTCTTATCTATTCTGCAATAGTCCATTCACTTGTAATGTGAATTTAGTTTTTTTGGATTTGAATTGAAGTGACGTATCAAAAAAATAAAACAGTTTCTGGACATCCTCGATTCTGCGGCTTTGTCCAGTGTGTCATCATTTGGGATTGAAATGTTTAGGCATTCTTGTGTGTGTCCCCTCAAAAAAAAAAAAATTATATTTAAAGTTTGTTTGACTCAAAGTGAATACGAAATTCAACTGTGATTTTAGACTATATGTACTTGAAAAACAAAATCGAAAGAGAAAGTTTATTTTATCGTATTTCCTCTCGAGCGCTCGCAGTGATCTTTCAATGAGACAATCAATTTCACATTTACATAACAAAATTGGTGCTAAAAATAAAGTTTAAAGGTGCGCAAAAGTGTCCTGATTAAATATTGTATAGGAGTGGAGAATCTTCAGTTCTCCTCTTGAAATAGACATATAGGCAAAGTGCTCTCATCATATGGATGAGAATAAAAATGAAAAGGAGAATGAGGAGAGGAAAATGTTGCTAATTGTAAGAATTCAAAGCGATCATGGAGACTGAGATTTTTAGATTGAGATTCACGTTTGATGATGAGACAAATTACAAATTTAGGAAATTTCCAGAATGCCCCTAATTAAAATTCCAATTCCTTTCTCGTTGCTCTCTCTCTCTCTCTCTCAGTATTGTTCAAATGCCCTTCCGTCACACACAGAAATAATGTCCATGCTAATGGCTAATGGTATTTCAGCGCTGGCCACTGAAAGCCTTGTAAATTATTCGTGAATCCACGTCGTATCAGAGAATCCCACCTCCCCGTCACTGTCACTCTCTCACACGGGTTACCGTTACCGCGTTTCCCTTTTTTCTTTTCTGTTGACTCGGAGCAAACATTGAATTACATTGACATTAATAATTATCATTGTCTTTTTTCCTCTCCCTCTCTCTCGTCTTCTCCATCCACATTTTGCATATTTACCCCATTGCCGAGTCTGGGGGGAAATAATTGAACCATGACGACATGTACTTGCTCCTACATAATTTTCAATTAAAATGGGTTGAGACACAACGAGTCAATGGATAATACACTCGTGAACGAGTATACGAGAATGACAACTATATGAGTCGTTGGACAAATTTAAATTTTTAATTACTCGCGGAACACTTTATACAGGAGCTGGAACGGAAAAAGTGTGATTAGTTTGTGAGTTACAATGCGCACACACACACACACACACACACAAACACTCAAATTGTTCTCGTTCTTGTCCTTTCTAAGGAGTTGTGAATACTTTGAGTAGTACAGAAATAGAAATAAAAAGAAAATAATTTGAAAAATCCGTAAGTGAAAAGTTTTGGGATGGGAAAGTTTCGAGTGCAATTGTAAGTTACAACCCTCATTTGTGCTCCCCCCTGCCCCACCAATCGTGTTATCTGTATATATCTTATGTATGGATATTTCCTTGGTGCTCGCCGCTGCTCCGTGTGTGTGCTCTTCTGTATTTTCAATATATTCAGGATTTATTTGTAATTGTTGTCATTTGGGAAGTTGGAGAGAAGACATATGTGTGAAGAGACTCCTCGACACGTTCCCTTACGCTATTTTACGAGTGATGATTGTGCGATTTTGCGGGAAGAAGTTTAATCGTTACCTAAATAATAAAGTTATATAAAACAAGATAAAATAAAGATAAAAATTTAGGATTAAAAATATAGCGGGGTTTTGGAGGGGAAGGAAAAAGATGGAGAGTGCAGCAGCAACACCGGAGGAAAAACCACTGTCGATTGGCCAGGCAGCTTTTCTTCTTCTTCGAGTTCGTCGAGTTTTCAAAAAGAAGATCCAACTGAAGAAAGAGAAAAAGTACGTTGCTTTCTTCTCTTCCCTTCTGTATTTCTGTATTTCTGTATTTCTGAATGTCTGTATTTCTCATGTTACGTGCTTCATGTACCTACATATAGTTTCATTCCATTCACTTTATTTTCCTCTCTTTTCTTACCTTTTATGTTGTTTTTCCTACTGTCCCTCTCCTTCCTTCTTCAAGTTTCCTTCTCGCATCCCCCCGCCCCCCCCTTTTTTCTTCTTTCACTCTTGCTGACTTGAAGAAGAGAAGAGCGAGATTTGCTAACTTTTCCTGTAATGTAATGTAACTTTACTCTCGGGTCTTCAAGTTGAAGCTTGGGGCTTGTATTCTCCGTCGTCCACGTTTTTCTTTTTTATTTGAGATATTCTAACTTAATATATTGGAGAAAAGAAAGGAGAGGAGAGTAAGAACAAAAACCAAAAGTACTCACATATAACTTATATACAGGGAGAAGAGAAATAATATTATTAGGATATTGTCCAATGGGAATGAATGTGCTCCAGATTCCGTAAAGAACCCCCAGATTGCTTACACACTCACTCACACACTTCAACTTTTCTCCCTCCTCTTTCATTTTTATTCGTATTGCATAGTAGTAGTAGTAGTAGAGCATTTTGTTTGTCCATCTCCACGAAAATATCTGTAAAGTCATAATCCGACTTAGACTTACATAGTTTTATTTTTAATAAATGTCATATCCACACCTTTTCAGTCACAGCTGGCTCATTGTTTGTCGTTTTACTTTTGAAATGAGAGGGATTTTAATATTTTTTCATATTTATCATAATATCATTCAAGTTCAAAAAATATTGGAGCAGAATATTTTTTCAGGGGATTTTGGTCCATGTTTTGATTATTAAAGTACATTTTGGTGCGTGTTTTGTTATTCTTGTTGTTTACGTATGTAACACATACATATACAGTGGAGATTCTGATACGCAATGCTTCTTTGAATTCAAAAGAGTTGGATGACTTAAATGGAGAAATTACAAAGCATTTGGAGCTTTTATTGCTCATTTATGGAGAAAGGAAATATTTATTATGTGAGTCCACTTAGAGATTTCCTTTGACTGTAAATGTGTGTTAACTAATTCAATTTGGATTTTTTAAGGAAGTGAAGAGGAAAGTCGCATGATTTTTGTGTGCCATTTCAAATAAGTTTTCGTTGAGACATGAAAGATTTTAATTTCTATATAATCCAATCATTTCCCTCTGACTATACTTTTGAAAAGTCAAGTTGAATTGAATGCTGTAATTCGTAATTTGTATTCGTACTTGTACTGTACGAATTGAAATTGAGTGTTTTTTTAATGATTGGTGTGCGATTGGCTCGTGTTAAGGTGTGTAACGAGTAGAAAAATAAATAGAAAAAAATGTAGAATGTTGAATGTGGAGCAAAGTCAACGTGAGTGAATGTTATTTGTGAATAAATTAAAAATTTAGAAGAACTGAAGGTTGACGGGGAGGGAAAATTGCGTTTGAAAAAATATATAAGGACATTTCTCTTTCATGTTTATTTGTTTTAAATGAAGGCACGTTTAAAGTGTTTCTTCATCTCATTTGTTAGGTTAGCAGTTAGCAGATTGTAGCTCAGAATTTAGACACACATGAAAACCCTGCTGCTGCTTTGAAAAAATCTCTAAAGTAAGTACGAATGTGTGTACAGAAACAAATGGATTTTTTTTCATGATTCCAGATTTTTCATGTCATGTGAAAAATCCCAGAGAGAAAGAGAAAGGGAGAGAAAAACTCATTCTGAAAACAAATTCTACAGATATTTCCCCCTTAAATGACTGGCTTGTTTACATGTTGACTGTTGCAGCACTCATCGAGGAGTAGTAAATATCAAGTTGATGTACGAGTGTGTGCGAGTTTATGTTTACAAAAACATTTCATTTAAAAAAAAAAATTCAAAAAAATGTCTGTCCTCCCGTTTTGGTTTCACCTAAAGAGATGAAGATGAGAAAGGCATAACATTTGGAGGGATGTGTTTGGTAATACAAACTGCAAAAGTTGCATACAGTGTACAGTTCTCATCGTCAATGAAACCTGTGAAACCATGAAATTCCCAGAGTGTTTTCTCATACAAATGTAATAATAAAACTTT
The DNA here is from genome assembly GCA_034699125.1 of Gisinianus flammeolus. Taxonomy (NCBI): domain Eukaryota; kingdom Metazoa; phylum Arthropoda; class Collembola; order Symphypleona; family Katiannidae; genus Gisinianus; species Gisinianus flammeolus. Next base: position 43,031 of record JAIUND010000568.1, read on the forward strand.
TGTTTCTCCACATTTTCAACTCGAATATTTTTAATGTGAAAAGATTATTTTGAATATGATTTTATGATTGAAACTTTATGAAAGTGGAAAGAACGGTATAGGAAAAAAAAGCGAAAAAGTTATGGTTAAAATCCAAGCATACAGTTTTCCTCTCTGAAGGATTTTGATATGCGCTCTGGATAACGGATAGGAAGGAAAACGATTTGAAGTGTGTGTGAAATTATGAATTAGGTAAAAAGGCTGGAGGGAAAATTCCAACAAATTTTACAATAATTATAGAATTCTCTGGAGAACAAACTTGATTGTATGCATTCTTTATTCTATTGATCTCTCTCTCTCTTTCTCTCTCTCTGTTTTTCGCGTGAGAAGTTTACACTGTTCCGAAAGTTTAGTGCCATAAACAATAAAGGATAAAGCATGTTTCTGCCCACGGTCTGAGGTTTCAGATTTGAAATAGAAGATTTAGAGTTTAGTTGAACGCTGGGGGTTTTTCATCTTCGTTTATCGTGTGTGTGTGTGTGTGTGTCATTTTGTGCCTATACTAATCCTGTTGACGTGGATACGCTTCAATGTGTACCTTGAATATGGGTGAGGGTTACTTGACTCTCACTCCAAGTGTGAAACGTCACATCTTGTTTACTTCCCACACAAGTTATTTCCATGTTTTCTCGTCAAGCCAAACACACTCTGTCTCTCTCTCTCCCTCTCTCAAACACATGACGATATAGAGAAAAAAGTGTTAAACCTGAACACGGAGTCTAAAGCCATGCTTATAACCATAACCTCAGACTCAAGGGAAAACTCGGACAAAATCCTGCTCCTGCATCCAATACAAATCCTTATAGTTCATTTCATTTCTTAATCCCATCGTTAAATTTTTGAACTTCATTTCAATTTGCGATTTTTTCTCTCCTCTCTCTCTCTCTCTCTTATACTTTTAAAACTTTGCAACGTACAAGAAAAATAAATGTGGGGAGTTAGTTACCAGATATTATCACCACAGATGTATAATTTATTACACTTTCCGTGTTTAAACTCACCAGGAAAAATTGCAAATACTAAGCGAATACTAAGCAGACTGTAAATATGTATATGAAAGAGAGAAAAGAAGAAAATTGAAATGTCCTACGGTGAATGGTAAATGGTTGGTGGCAATAAATTTTCCCTAATTTATAATTCCCGAGTAGAAAACGCGGAGAAATGACATGCCTTATTGTTTGCCTAAGACGGGTGCATTAAAAATTCATTTACACGAATTAGACTGACCGCTTCAAAGACAAAACACGAGAGCTCCTGCACCTTCTATTTCTTTCTCTTTCTCTCCCGTTCGTACATTTTTCTATTATAGAGCGTGGGCAAATTTGGATGTGAACCCACGCAATCCTCATCAAACTCAACAAATTTTAATTCTTTTAGCTCTTTCATTGTGAATTCAAATTATTCTGGGGTTCCTTTTTCTTCTTCGTTGATTTCACAAAATAAAATGGAATGGTGAATATATGTTGGTAATTTTGTGCAACCTCCCACTTATGAACAACACACACAGACAGACACAGAGAGGAAGTACGGAATTCTCCTCTCATTCTAACAAAACCCAAAGAAAATTTTCAAATGATAATAAATGACAATACTCGGTATATACAGATACATATATGCAAACACGACTAATGAACTCTCTCCTTCACTAATTGCAATTGCGTTGTTGGTGTTCTCTCGTGTGCATTAGTTCGAGTCTCGTCTGGCCTAATTTTTTTCTGTCTCATTTTTGTTTATAATTCTAAACTTTGGTTACACATTTCTTACACTCATTTTCAAATTTTGCAAAAGAAAGCATAAAGGAAATGAATGAAATATGTATGTCAGAGCGTGTGTGTGTGTGTGTATGTGTGGAAAGTACATACAAGATGTAGATGGGGAAAATATGGTAAGAGTAAAAGAGTGTGATGTGATGGCTCATGCTGATTTGGATTTATATTTTCAATGTTGATGTTGATGTGGAGTGAAAGGGGGAAAGTGAGGCCATGACCGACCAAAGACGATGTCAATGACGACGAGGACAAATAACACCATGGCAATGGCAATGACATGTCTTGTAGTGTTATACTTTGTTCAGAATTGAGGGTGTTGAGTGTTGAGTGTTCCAAATGGAAAATGCTAATGCAATGCAGTCAGTTCCCCGTTTGAAGTATACAAAGAGAGGGAGAGAGAAGAGAGAGGAAGAAGGAGAAAGCAGTTGAAAATCGAAACATATGCGTCTCGCTCTCACTCTTTCCCTTTTGCTCACTCCAGTACTCCAGTCAAAGTCCTCGTCTGAATGAATGAATTTTAATTGGTCGTAAATAACATCCTCCATTTAATTATCTCGTATATGTATCCACATGTACATAGAGAGAGAGAGAGACGCGTAGATTTCTCTCTTTCACGCTCTTCTTCTCTCTCATCTACAACATAGAAATGGGATCTAATTCTCTCGTGTTTGGTGGGTCACCAACATTCATATCTGTATTTAAGAGTCATATGACTGTAAAATATGTATAAATAATATTCAAAGTTCCATCTCTCACATTATTTTCCAAGTGAGGAGATTCCATTGGGTTTGACTGTTTTCCTGTTCCAGTATGATTTTGAATCCTGAATTGGATTCTTATTCCATTTCAAAAGCCAAACTACTACATTCATGATGGAGTGTGTTTGAAAGGAAAGGAAAAACGTAATGATTTCCCGTTTTTCCAAGGACTATCACAAAGTCGGTGGTTTGTTCGGGTGGTGGAGAGAGTTGAATTCAAATTCCAGTTTAAATTTGGATTTAGGCCACTTCACTTTTCTCATTCTCTCTCTCTCTCTTTCACTTTTTCACTCTCTTCTGTTGCCACACTTTCAAGCTGTTCATGTTATTACTATTTACCGCTTCAGTGTTCTAGTGGGACAAGAAGCGACAGTCAAGAGAGAGAGATTCAAATGTGAAAGTTAAAGGGAAAGCAACCAAACGACAATTTGGCAGGAAACTCAAATTAATTATGAACTCTTGTTTCAATAAATAAATAAATACTGGTAAATTCAAAAGTACGCCATAAAAGAAAATGTTTCATCTTGTTTTTCTTATTTTTTTACAAAAGGGTGTTTGCTCGGAAATGTATTTACTATTTTCTTTATAATTTCATTTTCAGCCCATTGACGACTCGTATTGTCCTCAATGATATTTCTGTGATGGGATGAACAAGGACTTTTAATTGGGAATTTAATTCAATCAATTTGTAAATACAGTCCCAAATTGCGTTCACTGCTCACTTCTTTTATCTTCATCTTCATCTCCTGATCATGATCGTAAATGATGAAATGATATAATAATAACGTGTCCCTTTGAAATCAAATTAAAAGAGATGCGTATTGAGTTAATTCAGGACATTTTAGTCCAAGAAAAACAAAAATGAAATGATTACATTTATAATGAAACGACAAATAGAAGTCCAGTAAATATTTGAGATTTTGGGTCCACAACAAAGTTGGATAAAATCCAAGTTGGCGACAAACAAACATTTTTGGGGTTATGTTTATTGGAGATGCGCTCTGAAACCCCCGGTATGGAAAACCCGTTTCAATTCTCTGTCTTTTCTTGGTGGCTTTTAGGAACACTATTGAAATGTCAATGGCTCAACTATCTACATCACATGACTTATTGACTTTTCAACAAAAAACAAACCATATTCACTGACGACTATAAAAGATGTCGAGATCACAAGAAATATTTAAAGTTTTAAAGAATGTGTGATTATGTGAGGGACATTTCCTGGGAAGGCCTTAACTTTCACCAGGGCTCTCCTAAGAAATGGAATTTACATGGAAAGCATTTCAAATGAAAGAAGTCAGGAAAAACCGAAATGATTTGCGTACTACTTTCTTTCTTTCTTTCCCCCCGTAAACTTTCTTTTGTGCAAAGTGAAAAAATGTGTACAGAACTCTCGCATGGGTACTTTCCAACTCGTCTCTAATTTCCTTCAAGTACACATGAAAGTATGATGTTTTGTTTATACATATGGTATAATAAAATATAGACTGCAGCCCGCCTGTTCGTTTTCACAGTACTCTGTGCTCGTGTGCGAACAATAAATGACAATACGGAATAGAATACAAAGTGGATTTTCAGGGAAAATATGCTAAGAAATATGAGATTAAAATTTGAGACTTTTTGAATATGAAATAAGAGTAATTTCTTTATAGGCAGAAAGAGAAAAGAGAGAGAGACAGCTAAAGATAAAGAGAAAGTGAAGCTGGATCACACAATCGTAATAATTTGCTGAGACATTTTTGCACCCTTGTGAATTCCATGGAAATTCTATAAATCCTATTACCATATTCCAATCCCAATCCTAATTCTTCCTATTCTTATTCTTATTCTCCGTCTTATTCTTCTCGTTTACTGACTGCCTTCTTCCCTTAGTTATTCAAAAAGGTTTTTTGTATATGTATTGTGTGTGGGAATTTATGTAAAATATCCTGAGACCACAATAAGACGGTACAAGCGGTCATGGGGATGCCATAGTAAATAACCAACTACTCGCTCTCTCAACGACTACAAAAACTACATGGGAAGCGATTAGCTCCCGAGTTTATCTGGAGAAGCAGAGAGACAGAGAGAGAGAGGTAGAAAGAGAATAGCAAATTTCAAGTGGATTTCTCTTCATCCCACAGAGATTTGAATTTGAGGAAAGTGGAATGGAAATAGAAAGGGAGAGAGAAGAGAGAGAAGAGAGAAAGTAAGGCTTGAAGGCAATTTCATTTTCTCCCTTTCTTCAAAATCTTGTACTCTAAAAAACTTACGTTCACGTTCTCCTCCGATTAGAAGCATTTACCATTGTGTACACTCAACTATTACCGGGAATGGACAAGCTCGAGAAAGACGATAGAATTATTGAAATTCCGTTCATTCTTTCTATTCTCCATACTTTCCCTCTTTCTCTCCACTTTCACAGTCTCTACTTTTCTCTTTCTCTTTCTCTCCATCCCTCTCAACCACAACACATTCAATCTTTTCCTCCCTTTCCCTTGGATTACATTAGAATGTGAATTTGGAAGTCAATTGACAATAAATGCTCTCCACTTCCTATTTCCTTCTCTCTTTTTTTTCACTCCCAGCCAAACAGTCAATCCATTTTAGTCATTATTTATTGTTTATAGTACAATAGGGCAAAGTTTAAGATTGCACAAATAATTTAAAACAAATTGTAGTAAAAGCTAAAATAAAATCATTTTCTTAATCACTGCTCGTGCAATTAAAGCCAACTTTACCTGATCTTCTTTCAATTTCAATGCGCAAGTTAGTGTCCATTACAAATGGCCATAATTTCAAGTTTTTTTTATTCATGGACGAGGAATTTAGTCGTTTATACTAGCAATAAATTGTAAATAATGATTATTGAGTTGGAGTTGGAGTTGAAGGTCAAAAAAAAAGAGCTTGGAGTTGGCAGTTGAATTGAATATTTTATATTATGCGTAGACTTGGATAAATAAATGGGAGAATGTCGGGCAGGAAGTCAAATATAAATGTAAATGTTGAGAATGGGATGAGTATGACAGTGATCGATGGGATCATTATGATTCCCCCCACTGCCAAAAAGGAGATGGAGAACAGTAGTAAGGGAAAGTCCGCTTGTAGTTTGTATCTGCATCTGTACATGCATATAGAGAGAAAGTCCTTAGACTAAAACTATCTGTGGGGGAGAGAGAAAAGACAGCAAGAGAAAGAGAGAGAGAGAGAGGGAAAGCTGATGACTATGAAAGTTGAGACTCTCGAGGACTAATGAATACGGACTTGAAGTACGATTCAGTTTCCTCTTGTGCGCCTCTTCTTCTTTTGCTTGTCCTGGGCATTTACATTGAGATCCACGTGGTATGGACTGGAATGGCATGGTGCGGGGATCTGCTTGGTTGAGCACAATGAATTATTCGTCAGATGATAATAATAATAGTCATAATAATAATGATGATGATGACGGTGATGAGATGAGATGAGGGGCAATGACGAGCCATAGACTAGAACATTGAGGATGACGATGAAGAGATTTCATCTCTCTCTTCTCTCTCTCTCTCTCTCCACCTCTCTTTCTCTATTTCCCTAGTTTTTTCCTCGTCTCTGTTGATTGGTCAGAATTACAATGACGACAGGAATTGAAATGAATATCAGTATGAAAATGAAAGTATTTTAATATAGAAGTTGAAGCGTTTTCTTTCTCCTGTAGAGAACTGACACACCAAACATAAACTTCATTTTGTAGTAAATGTAAATATATAAACGTAAATGTAGGGTTTTTATCTATATATTATGTGTAACTATGTACAGATATCAAATAGAGTAGATATGAAAAACTCAATAGATTTCTTTAGATGAGTGACAGTCATTGAGAAGTGGAGGAGGCAGAAGAGCTTTCTACATTCCACTTGAAATGGAGAGAGAAAGTGAGAGAACTGCCAAATGTCCAAATGTCAAACTCTGATAAATTTCAAAACTTAAAAGACAAAGCATGTTGATATTATCGTCTGTATTTGTGTGGTGTTTGTTTATCATTGGTCTCCTAGTAGTGTATCCTATCCGTATTGTTCTCATTTCTCTTCTCGCCCTTCCGCCTGTCGTCTCCAGATTTTTTAAGTACTTCTTTTTGTTTTGAACATGAAAACACCCTGCCTGCACACACACACACCAAAAAAGAACTAAATTACTACTAAATACACTATACATAGATATTATCATCAACTGAAAGATATTTTCTTTCTTACATTTTGTATTTCACAAGCCCCCCTATACTTTTGCATGTTTTTTCATAACTGACAGACAATAATGACGAATGTCATCTCCCACTTCTTCCGTTCTTCGAACCCCCCAAATCCCTTAGTCAATTCCCTCATACTTTCTTCCCAGAATTTCTCCCGCATTTAAATGAAAATGAAATGTCTCATCTTAACGATTTCCCCAAAAGCATATTATGTTGACGTAACATAATATCAGTTTTCATTAACGTTTATTGATTCCTTCAAAATGACAAAGAAAATGAGAAAATAACATGGACTCCCTGTCCTGGAGTATGGTTGTAGTTGTAGTTGTAATTGTAATTGTAAATGTAAATGTTGGATATGTTATCAAGTTCATTCTCCCTCAATGTAGATTTGATGAAAGATTACCAGAAAACTAATTTGGTTTGTTTTCAATTTTGGGGATTTCTTTAGTGCTTTTGCTCATGCTCATGCTCAAGATGTGGTTTTCCCCAAGACGGCGGACCTCACACAAATCAATTTATCTAAACCTGCAAGGAAAAATCGGATCCCTCCACTCATTAGAAGTCGAACAGTCCCATCAATTATCGTACCATTTTCCATACTTCAAGCTCAGATCGTCAAAACAGGGGCCACGTCCGGGAATCCTCCAGTCTCTACACCCCTTTCACATCATGGCTATCACAAGGACGGCTGTGGCAAAAGTAAGACACACACATTCATTATTATTATTATTATCATTATTATTATCTCCCTTTCAGTAAAAATACCTAGTTTTTGATTGATTGACTTTGATGAAATCCAATCCAAAATCTACAATCATCCACAATTTTTTAATTTTAATTAGGTGATTTTGCCACGCCGGGGGTGGATTTTGTACAATTTCTTACGGGGAACACGGGGTCACCAACTTCATCCAGTTTAGCCGGAACCCCACCATCTCGACAACGGGACTCAATTTACCCGGGTAAGCAAATCCCATTGTACACTACACTAAAGTCTGATTTCACACATTCCATTACAAATGGAAATTCAAAAGGGAGCAAAGACTGTTTTTGAGATTGTAATTCAGAATTTCAACACTCCTCTCCTTTCAAGCAATTCTTTTGAAACGGATTTTGTTTAATCTTTTGACAGATTGATTGAGTTTCTCTCTCATGATTTGATTGAATAATGGAAATGGAAAAAGAAACATGGATTTTGAAATTAAAATGTTAATTTGAATGAGAATGTGGTAGAGGAAAGTAATTTACGATTGTATATATGATTTTTTTGGGGGGTCTGTGTGTGGATGTTTTCAGGCTATGGCAATCCATCAATGTTGAGCCGAGACAGTATAAGTGGGAGCTCGACGGGTGGGGATTCATCATGGAATGTCAACTTGGGGACTGGATCAAATCTCATGTCATGTTCGGATCGGTCAATGTCCATCTCTCAAGGACAATGTTCCTCCATGATGTCCCCAGATACATTGAATAGTAATTCATTCAATCCAATGGTGACAAACATTGCCCCCACGGCAGCCTCTCCCCATTGGGCATTTGGTCGTTTTGCTCGTCTTCTCAATACACCAGCAGAGGAACGGAGAAAGTCCTCAACCACATCCCTCCAACACTATCACACATCCCATGCTCAACATCAACAACATCAACAGCAAAAAAATCATTTGGAGACCCTTCCGATTTCCCCATTTCAATGGACGGTGGGTGCTCCAGAGTCGGTTGGCTCTAGTTCAAAATCATGTTGGGCTACATACGCCACACCCAGACTTCCCAGACGACGACGGAGTTTGGAAGCTGAGGATTTGGGACGACCCAGAGCCACGTCCATTGACAGCATGTTGAAAAGTCATTTCCTACTCCCTGACGGAACTTTCTTTCCGGGCGTGAAACGTCTGAGTACAGGCAGCGCCAATCAAGCCAAGAGCGATGCCAACAAATATGATCAAGGTTAGTTTCCCCGTCTCTCAATCATCACTTTACCATGATTTAATTTCGTCTTCACCCAAACTCTCCCCCCAACCCCACTCCCTCACTTCCCCTTCACACACAACTTTTTTTAAATTTCCCCTGTAGTTTGTAGTTTTGCTTGTCGTATCTGTACCGTATGTTAGCCAGCTTTTTTTCTATCTATCGATATTTCCCCTCTGATTTCTCTCTTTTGTATGTACCTTCAAAAAAAGACTCTCCAGTCTTTTCAAACGTATTATTGACTGATAGAAATAGTAATCATGTTGCTGGATTGCTTCTTTTTGTTGGAATTTTGGACCTGGAACAAAATACTCCAGAGAGAAAATGTTGATTCATTTTTTCTCGTTTTCTCTTATCTGAAATCTGAAATGACCAACTACAGATACCGGAGAGACTGAGAGTGTCAAATGTATTTTTCATATCATATCCTTCAAACCATCACCAATCAGGAGCTATCATATTTCTATCGCCATTACTCTTTGGTTTTTTGAGTCGCTACCCTTGTTTTGTGAATGAACTCCATTTAGTTGTACATGTGTCGAAAAAACAATATATAAATATACATTTTGTATAGCATATCTTATTTGATATAAATGAGCAAACTCGAATCATTTCCGTTCGAAATAGCAGTCCACCACACCGAATAACAAGTCAGATTGTCACGCTGACAGCTCCCAACTTTCATCTCGTCAACTTGCCTTTTCTTCTTCTTCTTCTTGTTCTTCTTGTTCTTCTTCTATTTTTTCACCTCTTTCTCTCCTTCAAGCTGAGCGAACCTGAAAGCATGGCATGGTGAATTCATGTGGGATCCTCGAGAAATCTATATCCAACACACATATATTCGTATATATAAAATCAATCCATACATCGGACTTTCTTTCATTATTCCCGTCGACGGGGGAGACAAGCGGCCATTGATCAAAAAAGAAAGTGGAGAAAGTGAGAACAAACAACGTTGGGGAGAAAGTGTAGAATAAAGATAGAAAATGATAAAGAGAACAGAGAAAGTTTTTTCCTTCTAACATGCACACATTCCTTTGGGTTTCTTGAACATTCATGTTTTTATACTGCAGTGTGGAACGACCACGCTTTCAGTTCAAGGTGCGAACACCAGTTTTTTTTTTTAGTTTTAGTTTTGTCGCCCTGAGACTGTTTCCCTTTCCATGCTATTTGCCTTCCAATTCACTCTCAATTCAACAGTCAAGTTCAATATAAATCTCGGATTTACGGACTTAAAGCTCTCTCTCACTCTCTTTCTCTCTCTTTCTCACTCTCACTCACTTTCTCTCTTTTCTGACCACCTTTCAAGTTTCGATTGACATATAATTGCATCACTTGGTTTTCATTTGATTGCATTTCACCTTTACATTTACTCTCTACTCCCTGCTGCCCACCGTGTGTCGTATCCTCTTGATCATATAAAAAGTCAAACTTTTAAACTTTTCCTTTTACATGCACTGTCGACATAAATCTCAAATGGTTTTAGTAAAACCTTCAAATGACTACTCCAGATAATAAAAACCAAGTTGTGGGGATTATCCAAAGTTCGGAATTCTTAACTCCATTTTCCTTTCTCATTTCCCATTGTAAATTTTACAATAAAATTGTATATATATATACATATATATATATATTTGCATATTGGTTTCAAAAACTTGGTCGAGGAACTCGCAAAAATAAAAATTCCATTTGTTTTTTTTTTTTCACTTTCCTTTTTACAAGAAAACTCAGCCAGTGTATTAAAACTATATGTGGCCGCCGTTCATTCTCTTCACTTCACCCACGCAGAACAGGAAAATACGAGAGACAGAAAGAGAGAGAGACACGATGAAAACCTCAGTAGAACGTATAATACAAAATACAAATGGAAGAGAAAGCGAGAGAGAGGAAGAAAGAGAAAGGGATGGCGCAAAAAAAGTTTTCTCATTGCCGTCTAGTGTTTGCTACAATTTCCCCCCGTATTTCATTTGATGTGTGGCAAAGAGGAAAGAGAGAAAACTCATGACAACTCGGGTTTCCCTTTCTCTCTCTATTTCTCTCTCTCTCTCGCTCTCTCTCACGTACACCCCGCAATGGTGAATTTATCCGTAAATTTGAGTGGAAAGCAAGTGTAACATTTGAAGAGTTTATCTTTTGAGAAGTACCTAAAGAAAATAAAAAAAGAGACGGAGAAGAAGCGCCTTTGCTCTTCTTCCTCTCTCTCTCTCTCTTTCTCTCGCTCTCGGCCTTATTTACAACTTGGTGGGGTCGTTTACTTGAGGTACTCTTTCCTTCTCGCTGAACTTTCCTTTACGGTGAGGACGAGAGAGTGAGGAAAAAGTGAGAGAGAGAGGAAGTGAAATCAAGAGAACCGGCGAGAAAAAATGTGGTGAAAACAGGTTAACAATTTCACATATTTTTTTCTCACGTTCAACCGGTCACTTACTGTCAAGTTTTATACACATGTATCAAATACCGTGACTGGATGTTGATGTACTCCTGACCAAGGGATGAGATGGACGATGAGGAATAGAAAGAGAGAGAGAGAGTAGACGAAATAGTTAAGTACAACAGTTTGGGAACGGAAGTGAGCGCGAAAAACTTTTATCACTCGACCTTCTTTCCTCCCAAGAAAAGTTTTCTCTATCTCGTTTGCCCTTGTCTTTCCGTCATTCTTATACGGAAACAAAAAAACGATAGGGAAACAAGACAAGACCAGGATAAAGAAAACAAATAGCAAAAAAATGTAGGAGAGTCTAAATCAAAAACAAAAAATTGAATTGAGCAAACGAGATGGTATTTTCATTTTCAATTTCAGAAAGAGAGAGAGAGTAAATAGTGGAATTATGAGATTGGTAATGGACACAAAATATGTATATACGAGACCTTGTTTTACTTTTACTTTCATTTGAATCACACTTTACAATTGTCAAATGCCGATGATATCCAGTCTAGTTCGTTTCACTGAGAAAGCCCGAGTTAATTGTTGGTCGATTACAAGCATTGAATAGCATTTGAGAATTGAGAGAATTGACTTTATGAGATAGTTTATTTTTATAGTTATTTACTGTTCAAGTAAGAAGGAGAGAAAGGGACGAAGACGACGACGACGAAGAATAAAAAGATGAAAAGGAGAAGTTTACTTTGGCTTAGAGGGGGAGCATTAAAAGAGAATTACATTCATTGTGAAGAACTTTTAAAAGGATTTAGAGGTTGGGGAGCTGACTGACTCCATGAAAGTCAGCGGTATTGGTAGTTTTTGTACTGATACTTCCTCCAATACATACACAAAGGATGCCGACGAAGGGAAAGAGACGTAGATGAAAACGAGGACAGGGAGAGAAAAAGAGAGAGAGAGCAAGAGAGAGAGGGAGAGAGAGAGGGTAAAAGAGAAAGTCGAATGGACTTTATCCAATTTGCAGGTGAAATGGATAGGAGGACTGAGGACAGGAGAAAGCTCTTTATGAGTCACACAATGAGACCACTAAGTGGACTTTCCACCCGACTAAACTTTCCATCCGATTTTCCCCCTCCTTTTTCTCTCTCCTTCTCTCCCTCTGTCTCTCTCTCTCTCTTTCCCTGTCTCTTTCTCCCCCTGTCTGTCATTCATCCTCCAATCCAGTGAAGTCCGTCCAGTAAGAGGAAAAGTAAGAGGAGCAATACCAGTTCCAGTTTGTGTAAAACTTTCACTTTACTTTCTCCTCCACATTCTCCGTCTTTACCTTTCTCTTCACCTTCTCCAATTTCTATGTCCATTCCTCTCTCAAGTTCTTTGCTCGTATAAAGTACAGATAAAGGGCTTAAATTCCCACATAGGTACTACCATTGTAATCCTATATTTATGTCTCCTTCCCCCCCTTCCCTTCCCCCCCAACTGCATTTAATACTAGTGGTACTTTTATTTGTTTTCTCTTGTTTGTCTCAACGACTCTTGAGTCAAAAGTTTCTCGGGGAGTTTCTATAATTTCTCATCACAAAATGCTCTCCAAGTACACACTTTATTTCTCATTAATTCCAAATCTCTTTTTAGAATCTCAATTGCTCAATTATCCGCATGTTCTCGTATTTATACAATACAATGAACACGTGGTGACCCAACCCAACTCATAAGTTCAAGTATCTGAATGCGACAGCTCTGACTCTGATCAACCAAAGGATTTTAGAATGATTCTTTAAAAATTATATAGTAAATACAAATTGCAAACAATTAATCAAATTTAGATGCGAATACTCAAAGCTCTCAAGTATGACGTGGGAGATTGTTTTATATCGTGTATTTGTGTTGCGATCTCAAAAGATAAAAGGTTTTCCATCTCCTCGATTAACATCTTAACAAATCATTTTGAATGATGAAACTCTGCGTAGGATTCTATTTATAGATTCTTTCCATTTCACGGAATTTCATCCTCAGTGTCTTTCATTGATGACTTGATGAGGAAAACTTTGATTTCTTTGTAAAGCAATTTGTTTGGAGTAAACTTGATGATGGTTTTAGACTTGAATTTGGCCATACATTAGGAAATGTTGGAAATCCACAGTTCAATCTCTTGTGGTGGATTTGAATTAAAATTAAATTAATTGTTTTCTTTAGCGTACGTTGACCCATTGGGAAGAAAAGGAATGATTTGATTTGATAGACGAAGACTTCGAGAACTACAGATAAAATCATCTGTGCTGTGCACTTGAATTTAATCCTTTGAATGAGGAATTAAAATAAGTCAATTCTGGGAATGATTTAAGATGATTTTTTTTGTTATTCGAAGGCAAATTAAGGATTTGAACCCGGAATCATTTTGAAAATATGATTTATTCTCGAGCTTTTGATAGAACTTCTATCTTCTTCGGGAATCTAAATGAGACAAAGATGAATTAAAGTCTGTAAAATAATTATGTTTATATTTCGTAATTCTTGTCTGCCATGAACAATAAATTTCTTTGCTTTTCATTTTGACAATTCTCAAATGGTTTTAATTTCTATTTACCAAATAACAAAAAGGAGAGTTGACTTGAAGGTTTACACAATTTAATTTAACTTGGGTGAACAGAGAGAGAGCGAAGGTGACGGTTGATTTTGTTTGTAAAAAGGAATTGTCGTCTGGAGTGAGGTGTGACGTTTTGTTCTTCTTCATTCCGTTTATTTTGTTTAGGTTTTCGGTCATGGTCTTTTGTCCTTTGTCCTTTGTCAGCTTTTATGTACACAAACATCACTCAAACAAAAACAAATGCGGGAGATAGGAAAACCAAAGGAGTGGTTTCGCTGTCTCTGTTTTTAGACATTTTATAGAGAGACAACAGGATTTGAAAGAGATACAGAGAGAGAAAGAGCTCCACGTACTCTCACTTGCATTGAACTAGAATGTAATACGCTGTAAATAACTAAATAAGAGGAGTGAACGAGCAAGTGGAAGTTGTAAGTCGATTCCAAATGTCACGTCTCGTCTTTCCTTTCAAATTTCAAACATTGGACCGTTGATATAAATATGTATATACAGATATATATATATATAATATACGATATTCTACTTTCCCGTATAAATTTCATAGTACAGGAGGATGAATTGGGAGAACGCAATATAGGAAAATATTTATCTTGTGTGTACAATGTACAGTTTACACAAGTTGGAGGAAAAAACTTGAACCGATATTTTGATGGGGAAAGGTAAGGGAAATTGGGACAACAAAAGTTTGTAATGTATAAATTCCGAAGTAAACATGAGGATCATGCACGACATGGAAAGCTCAAGGATTCAGAGGCTGATCAAAATGAAAATCTATATACCTACGTGGATGTGGAGGTTGGCTGGTTTGTTTGGAAAAGGGGGAAGAAGACTCGAGGTAAAATGAGAATGTAGAATAGCTTTTGTTATGCAAAGACGCGGACGTGGAAACGTGTGTGTTCTTCACAGATGAAATCCGATTCTCATCTCTCTCTCTCTCTCTCTTCCCTTCCCTCTCATTTTGATTTGGATGCTCCAATTCTTGCTTTTCCGTTTTTAACTACACCATTGACGTTTTAGAGAGTACTGTTTACTACACAATCATCCAGACACTGCTGCACGACACGAAACTAACTAACAGCAAACTACAATACATACTATAGGCACACGGCACAGGGAAATCCTAATCTCCCACATCGCACCCCGACCACAATCAAAATCACAATGGACAGATTAAAACTTTCAAGATCTCTTCATAAACACGTTCCCTTTGTTTTCCTTCATCTCCTCCCCGTCTCTCTCCTATTTCTCCTATCCTCTCTCCCTCTCTCTCTTTCGCTCAGTCTCTCTCTCTCCCTCTCCTCGGAAAATTGTCTGATTACTCACTACTCGTTGAGTTATTTCCATTTTGTAGCGGCGTTTGGGTTTTGGTTTTTGGTTTTCTCGGGTCTTTAGTCCTTTCAATTTCCCTCCATCACCATTTGACTTTGATTATAAATAGAGCAAAGGTCGAAGTGAGCGTCAATTTTAGTGGCCATCTGTATACATTGTAGAAAATTTTGACTCTACATATATAATAAATCCATCCTATACATTGATTGATTGATGTACCTCTACATTTGACATTGTTTTCATACACATTGACAGAGCTGTGTGCAATGCGAAAGAGCCATTTCCCGTCTGTGTCCGTACCTACATTTTCCAATGTAATTTCACATATTCACATGACTTTTGATCATACTACAAATCCTTTCATATTCACAATACAAGTGTACATAGTAAAAGTTTTGATGCTGAGCAGGCAGGCGGGTTTTGACTGATATTCTGATATAAGAAATTGTGATCAACTCAACTCATATATCTGTAGGTATGCCTGTCCGATTGCAAAATGTATTTGCTTTGTTGATGAGCGTAACGAGAGTTGAATTATATGACACATTCTGTATCTGTACATACACATAACACACCTCACTTTAAATCTCTTCGACTCATCCCATATAATGACACACATACATACTTATTACTTATATATATATTTATAATATATAACCAACGTCCTTTCCCAGTTTTAGAATGTCACAATTTGTGAATTTCACAGTCAGAGAGTTTGACAGGAAGGAAGTCAAAGTGAGCTTTTTGAACAATTTCACATGCAATTTCCTACACACTCACTCACACACACACACTCTACTATATTACATGTATACATACGTATATCATATGATTTCCATGAAAATCACTTTAGATTTTCATTTTCCTTTGTAGTCAGAACAAATCCGAGAGTTTGTCATCGGTATTCCTCCTCCTCATATACTGCGTTTCAATAATGCAATTGTAATTGTTAATTCCCTTCACTCTTCTTGGTCATTACAATTTGACAAACGTTGCTGATGATTTTCTACTACAGCAAATCTGCATTGTGTAGAGTGAATTTTCCTGTACCATATCAGTAGAGTTTGTATTTCCATATGAAAAAAAAAATTGAAGCTATGCATATATGTACTAACGATAAAACTTTATTCAATTGTTTTTGTTTGGACATGAAAGGGGATTTCCGTATTTTGATTGAGAGCAATAAAATAAAACAACATGGGATGAAGTATATAGAATAATTCATACATATTTTATTATTATTATTATTATATAGGTAAAGTCAATAGCCTTTTGAAAAAATAGCGAGTATTGTTCTCTGTTCTCTGTGGAGATGTTTGATGAGAGGGAGGCGAAGGTTAGGAAAGAATGATTTTGTTTTGTTCTTTAAGTTTGACGATGAGTTTGACGTTTGACTGGGTCCACGTTGTCGTTCATTCATTTCAATCTACCTTAACATTTAGTTGGGATTTGGTATTTGGCAATGCTGAGACAGATGAGAGATGTTGGGTAGTTGTAATTTAGTGGATGTAATGATGATGATAGCGTTGAGAGGATTGGTAATAAATGTAGAGAGAGAGAGACAGACAGAGAGGGATACACAGACTCTCAGGTAGGGATGATTATTATTATGTTGGTTTAAAATGGTGGGCAACGTAGATATTGTTGTTTGCCTAGGGCCTTGAAAAAACACATGAGAATGTAGGTAATAATATCCGTGTAGTAGATAGAGACTCTGAAGCCTTAAGAGAAGAAAATAATGAGCTAAAGGAGGTGGTGGAATTGAACAAGAAGGCCTCACAAGACACACAGGTAAAGGTAAACCCAAGTCAAGAGCGAATCAACGAAAATGGAATAG
Source organism: Gisinianus flammeolus (assembly GCA_034699125.1). Lineage (NCBI taxonomy): Eukaryota > Metazoa > Arthropoda > Collembola > Symphypleona > Katiannidae > Gisinianus > Gisinianus flammeolus. The sequence continues at coordinate 59,911 of JAIUND010000568.1, forward strand.
GAGGGCAATACAATTTTTTCACATTCTTGACGATAATCCTCGTAAATTCAAAGTGGAGCTTTTAGTTTTTTCTCTCGAATCTCTCGCTCACTCAATTTCTATTCTTCTTTTGACTTTTTTTATTTCAATTTAACGTGAGTATCTCAGTGTATTTTAGCATTACACAACCGTCGATCCTTACTCAATCCCGTCCATAGGATCAGTACAAATATTTGTATAATAAATAAAATATCGTCTGTGTATTATACTTTGAACAAAAGTGCACAAGAATTTACATGAAGAATTTTCCGTTCTCGCGGTAGCTATACACGCAAATATTTTTAAATGTGTTATACATTATTATTATACTTATAAAGTTTATGCAATTAGGAAAAGTGCAGGGAAACTAAAATTTAAAAATATTATGTATTCTGTGACTTTATAATATTTGTGAATGTTACATATACACGCGAGGTTCGCTTCACTTAAATCAAGAAATCAACACATGTGGGAATTTGGCAATTAACAGGTGATTGCGTGCATGGCAGGTGACATATTCACTCACTTGTGTCAATATTATTTTATTCCATGTGCGGTCTCTCTCTCTCTCTCTCTCATCTCTTCCAAGTTTTATATGGAAAATGTAAAGGATCAATGTAAAGGATCAATTGTGTTTGAGATATTGAGATGCCACATCTCAATAGTTATTTGTGATTTCGAAAATCCTTTTTCGTATATATTCGTTATATGTAAAAAATATACATGATGGAAATTCCAAAGAGGATAAGAAAAATTAAGGTAAATCTCATTTAAATATTCACTTAAACTTTTAATTCAGAGGAATTCCTATTGAATTTTTTATGGAATTCCATATTCCACTTGAGAGTTGAGAGGGATTGCAAATTGCAAGAGCACAAATGAGCTATAAAAAAAATTGAAATTTGAATGACGAATTTTGAATAAATGATTGTGCTCAATGAGCACTGCTCATGATTATGCAATGACTTCATAATATTCAATATAATACAAAATAATAGTAATATTATGTATAGTATAATAATATTTACCTCATGTGCCGCAGCAGGTTAGACAAACTTTATAATTAATTTAATTGTTAATTCCTACTGTACAATTTTCTCTTTGTCATTTGATTGTCTCGAGTGAGAACAATTGACCTATAACCTAGAACAGCGAGAGAACAAAAGCAAAAGAGAGTAGGTAACTTAATTACGACGAGTAGATTCCTGCACATGTAGTCGTCCTATAAGAATTTAGAACAGTAAAAACGTGAATGATAATAATTATTATGGCAAGTGAAATTTTAATGACATTTTACACACACACACAAAAGCACTACTTTTTTTCGAGCATCTAACTCGCTATATACTTGCCTAACTACTGTGTTTCTACGTATTGGCATTTAAATTCACACAACTTGTTTGTTTGTTCATTTTTCATTAAATAATATGAGGAAAACGGACGGTTTTTGCTGGTTTCTGCAAGTGAAGTGTTGACATATTTAAACAGAATCAAAGAAACCTTTGGAGATTTTATACAACTCGTGTGTTATAATCAAAAAATAAACACAACGGAGTCTCATTTCAATAATAATAGTATTATTTTATTAGTGTTGACTGCTTACTTAGTTTTCAATTTCAAAACAAAGAAATACTAATTAGCGTCTCTTTCATTGTTCATCGCCGCGGGGAATTGTTGTTTTAAAAACCGGCCGCATGTTTCAATCATTACAAATTACAATTTCCAATGGAATTTTATTTACCGTTGGATTTGGATCTAGATTTGGGTAAGACAATTATCAATTTAATTGACTTGATAACACAAAACTAACCAGTCTTGAGAATGACTTAACTTTTTACAACATTGTAGAACAGTGTAACTTACACTGTGTAAGTGTATATATTTAAGTAAGTGGATTTATTTACTGTACCTAGAATGTAGATCATGTGAATGTACGTTGAAGGTCCAAAATAGTTGGTGGAATCATTCCGCTGGAATGATCAAAGTTCAGTAAGTAGGTGTCCATTTAGTTTGTATAAACTATTATATTGTAGGATTGTCTGTGTATATTTAAAATTTAAACTGTAGTCTTGTCAGGTCAAATTGACCTGAATCTCCCAAAGGATAACTTTTTCGCTCGTACATCACTTGTCTTCCTTTTTTTTTTATCCTCCTTCAAATCTTGATAAAACCGCATTGACATTCATGGGAATGGAAGTTCAGTAACATAAATAAGGATGTAGATATAAGCTGTAGTTTGTAAATGTGTCCTTCCAAGTCAAGTCTTGTATTATAAAATTATAAAAACTCTGACAATTTAAAAATTTAATAACAGTAGTAATTTTCTCTTCGTTTTCTTTTGTTTTATCGTGTGGGGGACCCAGAATTTAGAATTAGGTACAAAAGTTTAAAGTTTTTACTGGAATCTGTGTATATAGTGAGAGGAAAAGATGTACTAAAAGGGTCCATTAAAAATTAAGCTATAACATTTTTATTTTTGTACATGATATTGCATTTTTAGGGCAGGCATGTACGTGGGATTTTGTATTATGACAAAAAGAAAAGATTGTTGAATATTATATTACGAGAGGTTGAATAATCAGAATAAGTGTTGGTTAAATGATTTCATTGCATGCAAACGTTAGTAGGGCGGGTGAGGATTGGGCGGACAAGGCATTCGTTTGATGTTCGATAGTTCATATAGTATAATATGTAGTTGCTCCAAGTATTGCATTTTGGGGATTTTCTTCATAGTTTATTAATTTCAAACACGTAACAGCATCATGTTTACGTTTCTCTCACTCTCTCTCTCCATTTCTATTCATTTGGGTTTCCTAAAGCTTTTGTGGAGTGTATTTATATAGTTTTGAGAACCTGCTGGAATTTTTTTTTGAATTTTGCATTACGAATTGCAGAAAATAAGTTAGTCATGAAACCTCTCACATAATAATAAATAAGCAGAAATGAAATCACGAACGCGGATGTCGAGTCCACTCGTTGAATAAAGCATGAATGCGGATTGAATGAACATTCAACGTTTTACCTACTTACTTGCTCAAATCCTGCATGTGGAAATAAATGGAAATTGTATATTTGTATTCACAAAGGGATTTTGAATGTGGAAGAAAAAGACTCAAAAACGTGTACATTTGTGACGAAAATAGAAGAGCATACCAAACGTTTTAAAAATAGGAATATATGCTCAAGTAAACAGAAGAAACGATTACAAATTAAGCGTTTTCTATTTTTATTCTACATAATTTATAATTTGACTTAGATTTTGAGTTTTGTAAAGGTAACATTCATAATCCTTTATTATGTTACGCCTGTTCCTACGATTCTGATACAATCAGGATTAAAAGGTTAATAGGTAGTCATTATTATTGCACAATACAATGACGTCTTAAGCAATTTTCTCAATTCAAATGGCTCATTTACTCATGTGAAATATATATCGTCTGTTAAGTTCAAAATCGTACGATGATCACTTTTTTTCTCATTCAAAACCGTGCGATATGCAAAATTCCTTAGTTCAAAATCGTTCTATAATCACAATTCCTTAATTTTGAATGTTTGCCATTACTGACGTTGTCCGTTGACCTACAATT